>LWMK02000505.1:0-45084 GCA_001693075.2 Taenia saginata
TCTCTTAGTCGAACCATGCAGATAAAGTAACGGTTTGGGTTAACCTTGAAAAGAGCATCTGTGTTCTATTTGGTCGTATGCGTGGGCGAGGTTCGCGTGATAACTAGAGAAGAGAGTCTTGCAGATGTAACGACTGCAGACTTGACCCATACAGAAGGCTCAGATAAAGATGTCAAAACAAATGCGGCTATGTGACGCATGCTTACTTGAATTTGTACTTTGGGTGAGAACCAGTCAGTACAGTCAAACACCATGACTGAGTGAACGCCATCGACTCAAAGAGGAGGTAAACATTCGATGTCTTGCATATATTTGTACTAAAAGATGACTTCCTTAACCACTGCTCCAGTTCGAAGGGTGCTTAAGTTTTGTTTAAAGAATGGAAACAAATCCCCGCCCCAAAACTCTTAAAATGAGCCCTCAAGTTCTGCGTCACCTAAAATTGATCCCTGATACCGCGCGTTTAATGGTCTTATCATCTTAGCAGAGGGACCAACGAATTTCGCCAATGATAATGTATTGATTTGGGGCACAACGAAGCGAATTTACCTCAATTTTTTCCTCTGCGTGAGTTGGCTATAAACTGGCCACACTAGGGTAAGAAATGCACTATTTCACCTAAAGGTGATTTCCTATTCTGTATCCTTATTCACGTCTACAAGGTAAATGAACCACACGGCACAACAGGCTGCGTAGATCATCAAAGATAAGGCAGCAGCACTGCATTTGCTAGCGTCGATATTGTTCGAAACTACGAACCTCTTCTGTTTTCTCCGTCGAAATAAAAAGCACTGAGTAGCTACCGTTTGTGCGCATTCTTGGAATATCCAAAACGGTTTGCCTTTCTACTAGTGGGTAGTTTACCATACTCCTAGATATCACGAAGACATCTGCTCTACTACCATGCGTAATGCCATTCAAGTCAAGGTAGGGTGCATTCAGAATGGGATATGGAGATGGGAGAATGACGACCACCAGACATCCCACTTGGACAGGAGCGTGCTAGCTCAAATAGGACTGTGTACACGCATCAGGTTGTCGACGTTGGAACATTCGTTCTAAAATCTTTGCCCTCTTAATAGGTCAAGGTAAGAGGTTGACAACTACAATCCCATGCGCAGACATTATGGGAGCGGCAATTATGGGCAACAGCTTAATATGGCCTTTGTGTTGAGGTTAGAGGCTAAGATAGCCAAAATCATGTGATAAAGCACCAGCTACACTAAGCATGAAGTGGTAGTGAATATGTGTGTGCCCACGGAAACGTAGATTGCCACAAACTTTCAGTAATCGCACGATTCACACGCAAAATATCTATTGCCCTAAGCCCGGTGAAACCACATGGTGATATCGTTCAGTTGCGTCAATGTGCAATGTGACGGCAAAGATCGGATTTCCTTGAATTTATTTCATATTAACTAGCAATACAATGGTAAACTGTTGTTACCCTTTATCTCTATTTTGCGCTTCTCTGTTCTTCGTAACTTTACCTTTTATTTAGTTTTGGAGTGTTTTGAATCCTTCATAAAGATCACATTGAGTTGTTACTTAATCTGCTGTGTAAGGGATTTTCCTTTTATTTGTTAAACACTTTCACTTCCTCATCCTTGCCACAAGAGTTACTTCTGCTTGGTATTGGGACGGGGGACACAAAAACAACCAAACCCAAATAAAAAAGGGCAAAGCGGTCTTTCCTTCTACCCTATGCACCCACAAAGTAAAATGGTATCATTGCAAAATGTGACGTGCTTTGCGAAAGGAGGAGAAGGTCAAAAGTGGAATGAGGCATACACCAAGTTTCACCATCCATCAGCGCAAACTGCCACTATATTTTTGATTTTCTCGTCTTGACGATGCGATACCTGCTTTTGCCTAGCAGAAGATGCTGAGACAATGCGATTAGAAACTTACACTCATTACTGACGTCGGTGGTTGAAAGAAGAAGGGAGCAGTTAGCAGATCAAGCTTAAATGCATAATGAAGTAATGAAGCATTTATTATAGGGGTTCGGTGAGGTTTATATTATGCGTTGTTCCTCTGCATGATGTGTCTTAGGTTTCCACACGCATAGGCAAGGTTAGAGGTGACTGTGCATGTAGAGTGTGTGGTTGTGCAGGGAAGCTGCTTAGTCTAGGGCCAAAATTTACTAAGTTCTGTCTGTGGAGTGGGTATTTTAGACGAGGTAGCTGCAACTCTGACGCAAAGCACCACACGTCCTACCGCGTGTGTTCTAACTGCCGCAGCAATTTTCGCCAATGCCGCTCAATGAAGGAAATATGAAGCGGATGCATGCAAGCAATTTATACCACTACTTCACTAGCATCTTGAGGTGTTGCTAATGTGTATGAACGCTTTCAGCGATCAGTTAATCCACAATAAAAGCATGCGGTTTGGAGATCATTCGTGTTGCCCTTGCTGCTGATCTTACATCTGCTGATAGTGCTGCGGCTAAGGATCGGGAATCTCATTTTGTATGAGCACCTCTGTGCCACTATATGCAACACAGAAACTTAATCGCCAGTCACATGCCATTCACTACTTCGTTCTTGTTTTCCTCGCAGAATAGTCTGCATGCACTAATTGGCATTTTTTTTTACGATCAAGTGAGATCCACCTAAGTAGCCTTTAAACATTCAAGCCAATTGCATCGAACATGCTCAGATATTTTTCCATTTTATGTTTTGGATCGGAAATAGTGCCTGGATAGGAATTTTACTGTGTCATGAAAGGTGGGCTTGTAATTTGTCCGTTTACTGTGACAAGGATCACTGTCTGCCTACTCATCCCTGGAAGGCGATGACGTTCGACTAGCCACGAGATTTGTGGAAACTAAAAACTGGTTATCAAGACGATGATGAGCGTTGCGCTTGTAGCTAACGCAGATTAAGCCACATCAATTTGCTGGAACTGCTATAGCAACAAGAAAATTTAAATTCAACAAGAATACACTAGCATGATGAGAAAATGAGAAATTGTTATAATTAAAAAAAGAATTCAGCGATTTATGTTCTCTGAGCGTCTGGACCAGCTTAATTCACCTAAAGTTAGCCAAATACACTAATCGCGGCGTTCTTCCATTAAGGGCAAAGTCTAGTGAAGACAAAGGAATTCACCCGATGCAAGCAGCTGCGATGAGTGCGTTTTATGGAATAGGGTGATTGTCCAAAAAAATGGTCACCGTCTGACGGAACGATGGGTCTAGACGATTGCAAAGCGAAATACTGTTGCGTTTGACAAAGCGAATTGTAACCGAAAGGACAAGATAATTGTCAAGACATAATTCCAAGGCCTAATATGGATGTGCGTTGCAAAAATGGGGCTGGCAAAGGCATAGTCACTACAGTTCGGGGTGTGGATGGATGTAAAGGAAATTGCATCATTGAGAACACATTGGACAAGCGTTGGGAGAAAAAGGTTTTGTGGTGACGACACACTTACGATAAACATATAAGTGAGCGGGAATAATTCTGGTAGTACCGGTCAGGACCAGAGCAGAAAGTGCACAGTTGACTTGTAAGTAGAAGATATCAATTTTGGTAAAAAGGTAGGAGAGTTGCGTACGATTCCAGGGCAGAGCCTACGGCGCAATCATTCGGCAAGCGCGGAAAAGTCCTGGACTCGTCATCAACCTCAAATGTTGTTGAAAAGCAGAAAAGCGGTCGTCTCGTACCAGAGTATATTAGGCGCAGCGGGCGCGTGGGGATAAATATTGTCCCACTTGCTCCGGTTCTTCAGTATGTTCGTTTATACGATTTTTAAATGAAAAAGAAGTGATAAGTTCGAAAATGCACATTAATGTGTTGCTCAATTACTACACTTTGCGCATTTGGAAGCATTTTCACCCGCCTATGTAGTAGAGCCTTTGGCTGAAAATTCCAGAAGACCTCGAATTCGCTAATGCATCCCGTATACCCAAAAGGAAAACCTCAAAAGGAAGGCTGATGTAAGTTGAAGTACAGATATCTAATTATTTATTAGGTGGTTGCAAGCAATGATCAGGAATAATAGCACACATTGCGTATTCAAAGCAAGAGAGAAGTAGAGGAGGGCTTCCACACCGTCAACTAGCTCCACCTCCATTGCATGCGGAGGCTTCTGCACAAGCGTTGGTGTAAGCACGACCTCGGTCATGGTTGCTGTTTACCACCATTGCTGCGGCCATCCCCACGGCGACCACCATTGCGGCTTCTGCTCACACGGCCACTCACACGGTGACCAGCACTGTGGCTTCTGCACAGCCCACAATGCCCACTTCTGCCCATAATGTGAGCCCTTCGCATACTCGCCCCACGGTGCCCACTTCCACGGATACGAACATGGCCAACTTCCCCACTCCATTTCTTCGGCTGTACCTCTGCTTTCTTTGAAACTGACCTGTATGCCGACGTGTGGCTGCTTATATAATAGTTGTTTTGCCTCTAATTGCTCCTCGTGACGCTCGTGCTTAGTGTACTTTTGGTTCCAAACTCGTGCTCTCGTGATTCGAATTCCTCCAAGTGGTGTTATAGGTGATGTCTGGCTCGTGAATTGCATTCGACCGACTGTGCATAGTGGTTTCCGCTTAGGCAGTGAAGTTATGACTGCTTTTGCCAATGCGCAGACAGCGGGCATAAGTCTCGGTTCAAAATCTTGGTACTTTCAAATTTCTTATCACCTAAGTCAGCAAAAGACAGGTAACACGCTGATTTTACGTCCATATCCGAGTTAGTCCATATTTAATTTTACCGCCTCTACTGAATGGTGAACTTACTTCGTCTAAAATTAACAAGATTAAAAATGCTGCCACACAGTACACTTAGCCTTTATCAATGTTGCAGCAGACGACTACAATAGAAATATAAAGCACCTCACACGTTTGCAGAACTGGTCATAGAGCTATTTGGCGGGTGGCAGACCAACCTACAAGGTATGGCGAACAGGCCAATCCTAATTAGTAATTATGAGAGATGTCATCCTTTCTCTGCATTAGCCTAATTCAATTGAAGTAATGCAATAGATGCTAATTGAAGGAATTAGAAATACTTATGGCGTTATGACGATTTCTAATGTGATTTCCTTTCGGAATCGCTGAGTTCGCATCGCGCAACTGCACGATGATTACAGCACCCAAGCGTGAGCATAATTTATTGATTGTCTTCTCTTTATTTATGCATTTGGTGCAGGTCTCAGCTGCATCCAAAGATGAAGTGATCTTTCGCCTTTTTTCCCTTTACCATCTCACTTGCATTCCAACGTTCTAATCTGCAACTTTCAAAAGATTTTTATGGTCACATACAGCCTTGTTTGCCTGACTAGAAATAATCCTAAAATTGAGTTTTCCAAACATACTAAATATGCTACCACGTCACTAAATTGCATTCTTCAACTCCGTTTAAAAACAACGTGAACTGTAGCATGATGCGAAAGGAGTTATTATGGCCAAAGAAGTGAGTCTGCACTGCATTTACGTACTGATAAAATGGGGATGAAATATGTGCAGCGATACGAAATTAGGCGCTGCATGGCATCCTATGGCACACAGAAGATGAGTCCAATCGCTAGAACTTGCGGAATAACCGGATTTACTGAGATCGGGGGCGTTTTGTAGAAAAACTTGTCGTCATTTTGCCCCAAGGGCTACAGCTGACTTAGACATGCTCCGTCTCTCTGCATTAGGCCAATGACCTGGACCACAAAGCCCCACTAATGAAGACCAAATTTCCGACCTTATCTCCTTGCCATTGCAACTAAACTCGTTGGTTCACCAGACGCAGCGTAGAATGTTTGATCAGAGTAAATGCAAACCCTACTCCATTATTGATGTAGAGAACAGTACATGCACTGTTTAATTTGGTTTAGAGGACCAACTCACATCTGCTCGCAACGGTACACACTCTGATTCTTCTGTGAAATCACCGTAGACTACTGTTCCGTTGCTCTCAAAATCTGCTAATTTTGCTAGGTTATTTGATCAAAGCAATAGCACTATAGGTCTGTAGTGCAAAGCCATTTGAACTCTTTTACCTCTCCAATTTCTCTTAATCCTCGCTCGTTGCACCAGTTTTGCAAGGCAGCCGTTGCGAGACAGTTTTAGTCAATGTGACCTGACACGAACCGTTCTTTTATGCACATGTGGAGCCCACTTATTATACTTGCCTTTGTGTAACACTAAAACGTAAAAAATCAAATAATAAACTGAGACTGCTGCGTTTTAGACAGCAAATACTTCCTGCGTCAAGGATGAAACTGAAAAGGATGTGTGCAGACCCCAAAAATTAGCTTTTTTGCCCTTAGTCTAGCCTGGTTGAGGCACATGCGCAGTTTCGTCAAATAATATTTTTACAAAATGCGAATATAGTTGGGCTTTTGTAACCAACTTGATAGCGTTTCTTTCTTTGGGTCTGAATGCTTCATGTAACAACTTCCAAGATGTAATGAATTTTTTCCGGCCAAATTTGAAGAGGCTTTATGTCCTTTTATTTAGCATCAAAATGACACGCTGCACAAAGCATCCAGAATCTTCTGTCAATAAGATGGTTGTCACAAACTCGAATGTGCTTCGCTTTGCGTCAGCAAGTGTTAAGAAGCACTGCTATTTTAGTTTATCGATAACTATTTTTGCAGCAGTAACCTTGCCTGTTTGGAACACAGCCTCACAGCAACTTTGTACACTGTGGTATGCAATTTATTCCCACATCCATTTAATGCCTTCTTTTCAAATTTTACTAACAGCATTGACCATTATGTCCGTCTGAAAAGCGTACCATAAGGAACAATCACAACACTGTCAGTGGTGAGACAAACTACCTACATCCTAGAAGGCATTTGAAGCTATTGGGTTCTCATATTTTAGCGTAGATTCAACCAAAAACAAACGATTTTATTCAGTAGAGTTCGATGCCAGTCTGAGCTCTGCTATCTGCGCATTGGCAAAAGCAGTCACGAATCAGAAGACGCTTGATCAGTTTCTAAGTAACTTCACTGCCTAAGCGGAAACCACTATGCACAGTCGGTCGAATGCAATTCACGAGCCAGACATCACCTATAACACCACTTGGAGGAATTCGAATCACGAGAGCACGAGTTTGGAACCAAAAGTACACTAAGCACGAGCGTCACGAGGAGCAATTAGAGGCAAAACAACTATTATATAAGCAGCCACACGTCGGCATACAGGTCAGTTTCAAAGAAAGCAGAGGTACAGCCGAAGAAATGGAGTGGGGAAGTTGGCCATGTTCGTATCCGTGGAAGTGGGCACCGTGGGGCGAGTATGCGAAGGGCTCACATTATGGGCAGAAGTGGGCATTGTGGGCTGTGCAGAAGCCACAGTGCTGGTCACCGTGTGAGTGGCCGTGTGAGCAGAAGCCGCAATGGTGGTCGCCGTGGGGATGGCCGCAGCAATGGTGGTAAACAGCAACCATGACCGAGGTCGTGCTTACACCAACGCTTGTGCAGAAGCCTCCGCATGCAATGGAGGTGGAGCTAGTTGACGGTGTGGAAGCCCTCCTCTACTTCTCTCTTGCTTTGAATACGCAATGTGTGCTATTATTCCTGATCATTGCTTGCAACCACCTAATAAATAATTAGATATCTGTACTTCAACTTACATCAGCCTTCCTTTTGAGGTTTTCCTTTTGGGTATACGGGATGCATTAGCGAATTCGAGGTCTTCTGGAATTTTCAGCCAAAGGCTCTACTACATAGGCGGGTGAAAATGCTTCCAAATGCGCAAAGTGTAGTAATTGAGCAACACATTAATGTGCATTTTCGAACTTATCACTTCTTTTTCATTTAAAAATCGTATAAACGAACATACTGAAGAACCGGAGCAAGTGGGACAATATTTATCCCCACGCGCCCGCTGCGCCTAATATACTCTGGTACGAGACGACCGCTTTTCTGCTTTTCAACAACATTTGAGGTTGATGACGAGTCCAGGACTTTTCCGCGCTTGCCGAATGATTGCGCCGTAGGCTCTGCCCTGGAATCGTACGCAACTCTCCTACCTTTTTACCAAAATTGATATCTTCTACTTACAAGTCAACTGTGCACTTTCTGCTCTGGTCCTGACCGGTACTACCAGAATTATTCCCGCTCACTTATATGTTTATCGTAAGTGTGTCGTCACCACAAAACCTTTTTCTCCCAACGCTTGTCCAATGTGTTCTCAATGATGCAATTTCCTTTACATCCATCCACACCCCGAACTGTAGTGACTATGCCTTTGCCAGCCCCATTTTTGCAACGCACATCCATATTAGGCCTTGGAATTATGTCTTGACAATTATCTTGTCCTTTCGGTTACAATTCGCTTTGTCAAACGCAACAGTATTTCGCTTTGCAATCGTCTAGACCCATCGTTCCGTCAGACGGTGACCATTTTTTTGGACAATCACCCTATTCCATAAAACGCACTCATCGCAGCTGCTTGCATCGGGTGAATTCCTTTGTCTTCACTAGACTTTGCCCTTAATGGAAGAACGCCGCGATTAGTGTATTTGGCTAACTTTAGGTGAATTAAGCTGGTCCAGACGCTCAGAGAACATAAATCGCTGAATTCTTTTTTTAATTATAACAATTTCTCATTTTCTCATCATGCTAGTGTATTCTTGTTGAATTTAAATTTTCTTGTTGCTATAGCAGTTCCAGCAAATTGATGTGGCTTAATCTGCGTTAGCTACAAGCGCAACGCTCATCATCGTCTTGATAACCAGTTTTTAGTTTCCACAAATCTCGTGGCTAGTCGAACGTCATCGCCTTCCAGGGATGAGTAGGCAGACAGTGATCCTTGTCACAGTAAACGGACAAATTACAAGCCCACCTTTCATGACACAGTAAAATTCCTATCCAGGCACTATTTCCGATCCAAAACATAAAATGGAAAAATATCTGAGCATGTTCGATGCAATTGGCTTGAATGTTTAAAGGCTACTTAGGTGGATCTCACTTGATCGTAAAAAAAAATGCCAATTAGTGCATGCAGACTATTCTGCGAGGAAAACAAGAACGAAGTAGTGAATGGCATGTGACTGGCGATTAAGTTTCTGTGTTGCATATAGTGGCACAGAGGTGCTCATACAAAATGAGATTCCCGATCCTTAGCCGCAGCACTATCAGCAGATGTAAGATCAGCAGCAAGGGCAACACGAATGATCTCCAAACCGCATGCTTTTATTGTGGATTAACTGATCGCTGAAAGCGTTCATACACATTAGCAACACCTCAAGATGCTAGTGAAGTAGTGGTATAAATTGCTTGCATGCATCCGCTTCATATTTCCTTCATTGAGCGGCATTGGCGAAAATTGCTGCGGCAGTTAGAACACACGCGGTAGGACGTGTGGTGCTTTGCGTCAGAGTTGCAGCTACCTCGTCTAAAATACCCACTCCACAGACAGAACTTAGTAAATTTTGGCCCTAGACTAAGCAGCTTCCCTGCACAACCACACACTCTACATGCACAGTCACCTCTAACCTTGCCTATGCGTGTGGAAACCTAAGACACATCATGCAGAGGAACAACGCATAATATAAACCTCACCGAACCCCTATAATAAATGCTTCATTACTTCATTATGCATTTAAGCTTGATCTGCTAACTGCTCCCTTCTTCTTTCAACCACCGACGTCAGTAATGAGTGTAAGTTTCTAATCGCATTGTCTCAGCATCTTCTGCTAGGCAAAAGCAGGTATCGCATCGTCAAGACGAGAAAATCAAAAATATAGTGGCAGTTTGCGCTGATGGATGGTGAAACTTGGTGTATGCCTCATTCCACTTTTGACCTTCTCCTCCTTTCGCAAAGCACGTCACATTTTGCAATGATACCATTTTACTTTGTGGGTGCATAGGGTAGAAGGAAAGACCGCTTTGCCCTTTTTTATTTGGGTTTGGTTGTTTTTGTGTCCCCCGTCCCAATACCAAGCAGAAGTAACTCTTGTGGCAAGGATGAGGAAGTGAAAGTGTTTAACAAATAAAAGGAAAATCCCTTACACAGCAGATTAAGTAACAACTCAATGTGATCTTTATGAAGGATTCAAAACACTCCAAAACTAAATAAAAGGTAAAGTTACGAAGAACAGAGAAGCGCAAAATAGAGATAAAGGGTAACAACAGTTTACCATTGTATTGCTAGTTAATATGAAATAAATTCAAGGAAATCCGATCTTTGCCGTCACATTGCACATTGACGCAACTGAACGATATCACCATGTGGTTTCACCGGGCTTAGGGCAATAGATATTTTGCGTGTGAATCGTGCGATTACTGAAAGTTTGTGGCAATCTACGTTTCCGTGGGCACACACATATTCACTACCACTTCATGCTTAGTGTAGCTGGTGCTTTATCACATGATTTTGGCTATCTTAGCCTCTAACCTCAACACAAAGGCCATATTAAGCTGTTGCCCATAATTGCCGCTCCCATAATGTCTGCGCATGGGATTGTAGTTGTCAACCTCTTACCTTGACCTATTAAGAGGGCAAAGATTTTAGAACGAATGTTCCAACGTCGACAACCTGATGCGTGTACACAGTCCTATTTGAGCTAGCACGCTCCTGTCCAAGTGGGATGTCTGGTGGTCGTCATTCTCCCATCTCCATATCCCATTCTGAATGCACCCTACCTTGACTTGAATGGCATTACGCATGGTAGTAGAGCAGATGTCTTCGTGATATCTAGGAGTATGGTAAACTACCCACTAGTAGAAAGGCAAACCGTTTTGGATATTCCAAGAATGCGCACAAACGGTAGCTACTCAGTGCTTTTTATTTCGACGGAGAAAACAGAAGAGGTTCGTAGTTTCGAACAATATCGACGCTAGCAAATGCAGTGCTGCTGCCTTATCTTTGATGATCTACGCAGCCTGTTGTGCCGTGTGGTTCATTTACCTTGTAGACGTGAATAAGGATACAGAATAGGAAATCACCTTTAGGTGAAATAGTGCATTTCTTACCCTAGTGTGGCCAGTTTATAGCCAACTCACGCAGAGGAAAAAATTGAGGTAAATTCGCTTCGTTGTGCCCCAAATCAATACATTATCATTGGCGAAATTCGTTGGTCCCTCTGCTAAGATGATAAGACCATTAAACGCGCGGTATCAGGGATCAATTTTAGGTGACGCAGAACTTGAGGGCTCATTTTAAGAGTTTTGGGGCGGGGATTTGTTTCCATTCTTTAAACAAAACTTAAGCACCCTTCGAACTGGAGCAGTGGTTAAGGAAGTCATCTTTTAGTACAAATATATGCAAGACATCGAATGTTTACCTCCTCTTTGAGTCGATGGCGTTCACTCAGTCATGGTGTTTGACTGTACTGACTGGTTCTCACCCAAAGTACAAATTCAAGTAAGCATGCGTCACATAGCCGCATTTGTTTTGACATCTTTATCTGAGCCTTCTGTATGGGTCAAGTCTGCAGTCGTTACATCTGCAAGACTCTCTTCTCTAGTTATCACGCGAACCTCGCCCACGCATACGACCAAATAGAACACAGATGCTCTTTTCAAGGTTAACCCAAACCGTTACTTTATCTGCATGGTTCGACTAAGAGATTCTTTTAAACCACTTTCCTTGTGCATTGCAAGCTCTCTGTATTCTTTGTTAGAGCTTGAAACCTCCGCGTTATAATCCAATCAAAGTATTCTAATGCAGAGACAATTAACTTAGTGCAAAAATTGCTGAAAATGACGTGCTCGAACTCTTTACTGTGAGCACTGCGAAGCCGTGAAAGCCGAAGCTAAAACATGCTATCTTGCAAAGTACGTTTTTGGCTCAGTGAAGTTAAAGCCTTATTTCTAAAAATTTTAGCATTTTGTTGCAGAGCTCACATTTTGAAAGAAGATTTGAGATGACATCTTTAAGGAAAGCATTCCATACAACGGGAAGTCCTCCAGTTCAAGCGAAAGTCTTAAGAGAGAGATAGCGCGGCTCTTGCGTGTCGTGGTTTCAATGCTCTCATGTATTTTGAGCAATTGCTTGCATAGTGTGCAGGCGACTGCGAACTTGCAATGGTAGAGGCAATTTACCTCTGAGTTGGAGAATTGAGCAGCTGATTGTTCACTATCTTGTTTCATTTAGTACACAAACTTTATTTCTACTCGAAAATGCAGTCGATGGACAATATTGCGTTTATATTTATTTAGGCCATGTTTTGATTTGCGCACGTTGATTCCAAGTCCATGACCTCGGATATTGGTACGAGCAGTGCAGTGGCTTCTGTCCGCTAAGCAGTGACTAAGCTGGCGATGATGAACATTCCACCGGGTTTTGCCTCAGTACTTTCGTCTAAAAGTATTTGGAAGGAATAGCGAGGGTCCCGCGAATTTAATTAAAAGTAATCCACGTGTACCATTAACAGCATCTACTTTATCAAATGAGAAATGGCACGAATTGCAAAGAAAGCAGAGATTGTAGGTGTATTAGCAAGTTCTCTTTACTTATGCCTTTAAAATCAGGTCACGATTTTACGGCACGGATGACCGTTTAACAACTGACAAGTCAGTATCACTGTTGGCTTCAGCATCTAGTTCCGCAAAAACTTGTATGTCTTGACTTTAAAAACACGGAAAAATTACCAGAAAACCTTATTTTGATATCGATTAAGGCTGAATTATTAGATCCTTTGGGATAGAAAAAGGCATAGGTAAAGTATTAGGAAGTTTAGAGACAAACTAAACTTACGCCTCCACTCCACCTCTCTTTGCCCCAACAACATCCAAACATGTAGTATTTTCGGCCTCTACTTCTATGGTACTCAGTGGTTGACGCCTGTTGGAATCAAGAGAGGATTTGTCTTAAAATTTGCTGGATTTGGGTTAGGGCCTGCCAGAGACCTCACTACAGGAGGACGAGGCACCCACCTGACTATGTATATAAAGCACTGCAAAGTGGCAGATTCGCCAGTCCATAGCATACTTGTAGAAATTTCTTGCTATGGTTTATGCAAGCAAAACCAAGATTTTACATGGTTTTACTTCAAAACTGCAATTTATTCCTTTTGCATCAAGGCGGTGCTGCAGATTGATGCACTGACCGCATCACCGAGAATGACAATCGCTAGTCGTTCCCCTGACCTTTTCCTCGTGCATCCATTTGCTGCCCAATCGATCAGAGGGCAGAGGGGAATGGAACTAAGTGGATTTGGGTGCTAGTTCGCATCTCTGCAGAGTCAATGGCTGAAAGATAATAAGCGATAAAATAGCACAGTTGCTTATAAACACTGGATAGTGGGCGCTAGAGTGGCTTAGGTGGAAATAGCGAGCGCTCAGTTAAGTGAGACTCGGTGGTGTAAGGTATGATTCGCACCCCAACTGCGCGAGGGCTAGGGTTCGAATTGCAGCTAAGCCTATGTTCTCTGCCATAATTCCGTTCCTAACCTTCAGTCCTCATTGTGCATTGAGTACAGCTTGTCATGCAGTGCACCAACTGGTGAGATGTGGCTTAGTGTGCATCCTTCAGTTGGGATGGGATGGGCATGCCTCTGTGCTCTGCATTAGGATAGAGTGGGCATGGTATGGTGCACTGGTATGAATAAGTGTCGTCAATCAGGCCCTTCTGGAGTGTTTCCGAGCAGAGGTAGTTGGAGGAGGGTGATTGAGGTGGTTCAGGTTCGCTGTGTGTGTTGGTGAAGTAAGCCTGCTGGGGCTGATTAGAATGCCGCCGTTGCTATTCTCTTCAAATCAGTCACTTTACACCGCACTTGAATTTTGCACAATCAATATCTCTGCAACGCAGAGTGCTGGAGTGGTGAGGATTGCCAGATAGTAGAGTGTCACAGGTGGAGCATTTGAATGGATTGTAGAGTTCTTAATGGCTGGTCGAGCATCTACCGCTCTAAAACGGCTGTATGGAACATTAACTGTGTGGTGGAGGACATGCTGGCAAATCTTGTCTGGAACTCCATTGTGCGCACAGAGTTTGGTGACTCATTGCACCGGTGTACGACTGAGTGTGTTCATGATGCTTTTCTAGGTGGCGCATATAGAAAGTTGTCTTGAATTCCAGCTGATGCGGTGCAATGATCAGCAGTGATAGTCGCTGTGGAAGCGATAGATGCATGGGCAAGAAGTGGGTGTATTTTTTTCTTCAAAGTGGCACGTGTCATGCAGCGAATATCACCTCAAGATGCGTGAGTACTGCATGTGTATGTAGTGTGGCACGTAAATTAGCATAACGTCTTGAAGGAAGGGAAGAATCAGCACCAAATGTAGGAGCTGTTGTTGTGTTATATGATTTATCCGTTAACATAAAATAGTCCTCTTGAGTCACCGTGCAAAGACGCGTATTTGGGATGCAACATGATTTGCGAGACGCATTATCCATGCAGCTGGTATTGCAAATGAGGCACGCTTAGATTAACTTAATACATTCAAGTGCATTAATTTACGTCTCGAGGTAAAGATGCCAGTGAGGAATGTTGCTCGATACCTAGAAATAATGGTCACCGTATAAATTGTGACAGTGGGAGCTTGCGTGACAACTTCTCTCCCTCTCCTACGACCATTAAGAATCCCCAAATAAGTAGGGCGTTGCTTACTTATGCTGAACTTCTGGTTGTTCTTATCACGATGATTTCATTTGGCGAAACCATTAAAATGGACTCGCTACTTTGCCACTCACCTCAAAATTATCATGCATTTAGAGGCGCTGAAGGAGAAGTCAATGCCAACTCATCCATTTGAAAGTTGACGTGTGCCTTTGAGCTGCATACAACCTTGGCTAATCTCATCAGGTGTTGCTCACACATTGGTGAAAAGTCAGAGCAATCATATGGCTGTTTTAGATCTTAGACCCTCTTTAACTCAGCAGACACCTTTTTGGCAATTCCAAGTATTGCACTTATCCCTCGACTTCCGGCTTCCCATTTCAATGATATAGCAATCATATATGTCTGCTGTTACATTACCCAGGAAAGTGGGCACATGGCAAAGCATAAAAATTTGGATCGTTGGGCTGTTATCATGGCTTAAGTCACATTGTCAATCCCTTCAGAACATGTACTCGCTTCTTCGTTTGTTCAGTTCCTTGCCATCTGCCAATAAATTAAATTTGCTCACGGGACTACAATCTGCTCACCATGAAACCGAAAATAGGCACAGTCCATAAACGACAAGGTCAAACTAGAAACCACATGAAGTGCGCAGCTATACGCAAGCTAACATGTGTTGTTGAATAATATTCAAGCTAAGGGAATAAGGTGGCGTGATGGAACAAAAGAAGTGGCCCATAATTTCATTTCCACTTAAAAATAATTGGCCACATTAATATGTCAACAAATTATAGGTCTCGACTACAGCTTTGGCAGATTTTTACAAATTAACTTTAGTGCAATCGGCACTTATGGTACAAATAAATGAAATGCAATGCATCCTAAAACGCCGTTTCCATACTATTTATAACGTTTGCATTTAAGCGTAACCAGCCCACCCCGAAGTTTTGAGAGTGCCCCTTTTCTATGATGAGGGAGTAATTATTTGCCGTCGTAACCTAGACTATCATTTGTACCTCATTTTAAAATAAGACGTCGGACCACAACATATATCGGATACGTCTGCCACACGAGGAACTAACCATGGTTGCTATGGATTCGTTTTTGACTTACAGGCATCCATTCTCAGTTCAAAATCGCAGATTTGCTTTGCGCCTATACCTATGTAAAACAGTGACAATTCGAAGCTTTGGGCTGATGGCGAGCTGGCTATCGTCAATTATTCAGGCAGCCTTTTATTGTGTCACGACTGAGCACTAGTAGATTGATTGGTGATGGAGATTTTATGACTTTTTCGCCTGCAAGTATTTGGCAGCATATGCAAAAGAGAGGGCATGAATACTTTGATTGAGACGAGTAGATGGTTAACAGTAGCAGTTAGCAGTACGGTGGTGGTATTTTGCCAAGGAATCCACCCAAGCCACCTAATTATTTAGCTCTCCCTTCTCTGCACATCTTCACAACCCGACTCGCTCTTAGACGAGTGCGGCAGTAGTAACGCCACTTCATCGCTTATCCTTCTGCAATTCATTCCTGTCTTCTATAGCATCTGCTGCTAGAGAGAAATGGAGGTGAGCAGGTAAATAAGTATGCGGGAAGGGTGCGGGCCGGCAGTGTTTATTGTGGTGGTGTTGAGGTGGACGACCGAAGGATCTTAATGCTGCAAGAAGGGGAAGGCAGTGGGACCAGACATCATAGTTAGTGGTGGTGGCAAGAAGACTGCGAATACATATGTTTGGCACAACGTAGCTTGTTTGGATTCGGCTCTACAAATTATGTTTGAACTACGTTAGCAATTGTGTAACGCATTTCCTCCCTTCATTTGCCTTTCTCTCTTCCAATAGTCCTTAAGAAAACTCTCATGCTTGCATTCTCTCTCTGCCCACCTCGCTGTGCACTTTCCACTCAGTGCTGTCTGAATCGGAAGATAGGCGAAGCTGGCAGGTGAGTACAGAGAACTACTGCGGTGAGGAGGAATGGGATATGTTCGAGGCATTATGGCTTGATCATGGCTAGCAGAAATGCACTAGGTGGACATGAGATGGATGGAATGGGGTTAAAGAGACGAACGCCAGGTATGCGCAAGGGCCTGACAGGCACGGAGGGGATGCCAAGGACCGTGTAGTATAAAGTGAAGGTACAATTTCGGTGCTAAAGGGTATTGGGGGTTCTATAAGCACCTCTGTCAAATAATTATTTTGTTGGATAATAGAACTGGTGTTGGAAGATTAACACTAGCCAGAAACCGATAAATGGCCTCAGCATAAGAAAGAAAAGCGCTTATCAATCCTGCAGTTTTGCGAAGGATAGATTGCGTAGGTGTCGTTTCCTTGGAATTTCATCGCTTTACCAGCTGCTCCGCGGTAGTGTCGTGACTCATTGCCGAGCGTCTTCTCCTTCATGAGCCTGTCTTTCTTGAAGGGAGGATGTAGTGGTGCCATTACCAACGTGAGAGGGCTAATTTTTATGTCTTTCTCCCCGGCTTTTATTACTTTACACAGACTGGCAAATACGATGAAGGTCTTCATGGTTAGCATTTGTTGGCACAAGAAGCACACGGTGTTCAGGACTATGCCGACTCAGAGCAGACCTAATCCTCCTCGGAGCTAAAGACGTTTGTTCCATGACTGGATATGTCATTAATTAAAAAACTCATACAACGTGGCAACCAAAGGAGCGGACCGAGTGATGCACTTGTAAGTCCTTTGCCGAACACGAAAGCCTTCTCTAAGCCCTAGTCATGGCATAAAGCCTATATTTTATAAAGCCAGTCGTGCAAATAAAGCGTTGACTATAGCCAGTTGGTAGCAGCTCCCACCAGCCTACGCTCAGTGCATCAATCTGCAGCACCGCCTTGATGCAAAAGGAATAAATTGCAGTTTTGAAGTAAAACCATGTAAAATCTTGGTTTTGCTTGCATAAGCCATAGCAAGAAATTTCTACAAGTATGCTATGGACTGGCGAATCTGCCACTTTGCAGTGCTTTATATACATAGTCAGGTGGGTGCCTCGTCCTCCTGTAGTGAGGTCTCTGGCAGGCCCTAACCCAAATCCAGCAAATTTTAAGACAAATCCTCTCTTGATTCCAACAGGCGTCAACCACTGAGTACCATAGAAGTAGAGGCCGAAAATACTACATGTTTGGATGTTGTTGGGGCAAAGAGAGGTGGAGTGGAGGCGTAAGTTTAGTTTGTCTCTAAACTTCCTAATACTTTACCTATGCCTTTTTCTATCCCAAAGGATCTAATAATTCAGCCTTAATCGATATCAAAATAAGGTTTTCTGGTAATTTTTCCGTGTTTTTAAAGTCAAGACATACAAGTTTTTGCGGAACTAGATGCTGAAGCCAACAGTGATACTGACTTGTCAGTTGTTAAACGGTCATCCGTGCCGTAAAATCGTGACCTGATTTTAAAGGCATAAGTAAAGAGAACTTGCTAATACACCTACAATCTCTGCTTTCTTTGCAATTCGTGCCATTTCTCATTTGATAAAGTAGATGCTGTTAATGGTACACGTGGATTACTTTTAATTAAATTCGCGGGACCCTCGCTATTCCTTCCAAATACTTTTAGACGAAAGTACTGAGGCAAAACCCGGTGGAATGTTCATCATCGCCAGCTTAGTCACTGCTTAGCGGACAGAAGCCACTGCACTGCTCGTACCAATATCCGAGGTCATGGACTTGGAATCAACGTGCGCAAATCAAAACATGGCCTAAATAAATATAAACGCAATATTGTCCATCGACTGCATTTTCGAGTAGAAATAAAGTTTGTGTACTAAATGAAACAAGATAGTGAACAATCAGCTGCTCAATTCTCCAACTCAGAGGTAAATTGCCTCTACCATTGCAAGTTCGCAGTCGCCTGCACACTATGCAAGCAATTGCTCAAAATACATGAGAGCATTGAAACCACGACACGCAAGAGCCGCGCTATCTCTCTCTTAAGACTTTCGCTTGAACTGGAGGACTTCCCGTTGTATGGAATGCTTTCCTTAAAGATGTCATCTCAAATCTTCTTTCAAAATGTGAGCTCTGCAACAAAATGCTAAAATTTTTAGAAATAAGGCTTTAACTTCACTGAGCCAAAAACGTACTTTGCAAGATAGCATGTTTTAGCTTCGGCTTTCACGGCTTCGCAGTGCTCACAGTAAAGAGTTCGAGCACGTCATTTTCAGCAATTTTTGCACTAAGTTAATTGTCTCTGCATTAGAATACTTTGATTGGATTATAACGCGGAGGTTTCAAGCTCTAACAAAGAATACAGAGAGCTTGCAATGCACAAGGAAAGTGGTTTAAAAGAATCTCTTAGTCGAACCATGCAGATAAAGTAACGGTTTGGGTTAACCTTGAAAAGAGCATCTGTGTTCTATTTGGTCGTATGCGTGGGCGAGGTTCGCGTGATAACTAGAGAAGAGAGTCTTGCAGATGTAACGACTGCAGACTTGACCCATACAGAAGGCTCAGATAAAGATGTCAAAACAAATGCGGCTATGTGACGCATGCTTACTTGAATTTGTACTTTGGGTGAGAACCAGTCAGTACAGTCAAACACCATGACTGAGTGAACGCCATCGACTCAAAGAGGAGGTAAACATTCGATGTCTTGCATATATTTGTACTAAAAGATGACTTCCTTAACCACTGCTCCAGTTCGAAGGGTGCTTAAGTTTTGTTTAAAGAATGGAAACAAATCCCCGCCCCAAAACTCTTAAAATGAGCCCTCAAGTTCTGCGTCACCTAAAATTGATCCCTGATACCGCGCGTTTAATGGTCTTATCATCTTAGCAGAGGGACCAACGAATTTCGCCAATGATAATGTATTGATTTGGGGCACAACGAAGCGAATTTACCTCAATTTTTTCCTCTGCGTGAGTTGGCTATAAACTGGCCACACTAGGGTAAGAAATGCACTATTTCACCTAAAGGTGATTTCCTATTCTGTATCCTTATTCACGTCTACAAGGTAAATGAACCACACGGCACAACAGGCTGCGTAGATCATCAAAGATAAGGCAGCAGCACTGCATTTGCTAGCGTCGATATTGTTCGAAACTACGAACCTCTTCTGTTTTCTCCGTCGAAATAAAAAGCACTGAGTAGCTACCGTTTGTGCGCATTCTTGGAATATCCAAAACGGTTTGCCTTTCTACTAGTGGGTAGTTTACCATACTCCTAGATATCACGAAGACATCTGCTCTACTACCATGCGTAATGCCATTCAAGTCAAGGTAGGGTGCATTCAGAATGGGATATGGAGATGGGAGAATGACGACCACCAGACATCCCACTTGGACAGGAGCGTGCTAGCTCAAATAGGACTGTGTACACGCATCAGGTTGTCGACGTTGGAACATTCGTTCTAAAATCTTTGCCCTCTTAATAGGTCAAGGTAAGAGGTTGACAACTACAATCCCATGCGCAGACATTATGGGAGCGGCAATTATGGGCAACAGCTTAATATGGCCTTTGTGTTGAGGTTAGAGGCTAAGATAGCCAAAATCATGTGATAAAGCACCAGCTACACTAAGCATGAAGTGGTAGTGAATATGTGTGTGCCCACGGAAACGTAGATTGCCACAAACTTTCAGTAATCGCACGATTCACACGCAAAATATCTATTGCCCTAAGCCCGGTGAAACCACATGGTGATATCGTTCAGTTGCGTCAATGTGCAATGTGACGGCAAAGATCGGATTTCCTTGAATTTATTTCATATTAACTAGCAATACAATGGTAAACTGTTGTTACCCTTTATCTCTATTTTGCGCTTCTCTGTTCTTCGTAACTTTACCTTTTATTTAGTTTTGGAGTGTTTTGAATCCTTCATAAAGATCACATTGAGTTGTTACTTAATCTGCTGTGTAAGGGATTTTCCTTTTATTTGTTAAACACTTTCACTTCCTCATCCTTGCCACAAGAGTTACTTCTGCTTGGTATTGGGACGGGGGACACAAAAACAACCAAACCCAAATAAAAAAGGGCAAAGCGGTCTTTCCTTCTACCCTATGCACCCACAAAGTAAAATGGTATCATTGCAAAATGTGACGTGCTTTGCGAAAGGAGGAGAAGGTCAAAAGTGGAATGAGGCATACACCAAGTTTCACCATCCATCAGCGCAAACTGCCACTATATTTTTGATTTTCTCGTCTTGACGATGCGATACCTGCTTTTGCCTAGCAGAAGATGCTGAGACAATGCGATTAGAAACTTACACTCATTACTGACGTCGGTGGTTGAAAGAAGAAGGGAGCAGTTAGCAGATCAAGCTTAAATGCATAATGAAGTAATGAAGCATTTATTATAGGGGTTCGGTGAGGTTTATATTATGCGTTGTTCCTCTGCATGATGTGTCTTAGGTTTCCACACGCATAGGCAAGGTTAGAGGTGACTGTGCATGTAGAGTGTGTGGTTGTGCAGGGAAGCTGCTTAGTCTAGGGCCAAAATTTACTAAGTTCTGTCTGTGGAGTGGGTATTTTAGACGAGGTAGCTGCAACTCTGACGCAAAGCACCACACGTCCTACCGCGTGTGTTCTAACTGCCGCAGCAATTTTCGCCAATGCCGCTCAATGAAGGAAATATGAAGCGGATGCATGCAAGCAATTTATACCACTACTTCACTAGCATCTTGAGGTGTTGCTAATGTGTATGAACGCTTTCAGCGATCAGTTAATCCACAATAAAAGCATGCGGTTTGGAGATCATTCGTGTTGCCCTTGCTGCTGATCTTACATCTGCTGATAGTGCTGCGGCTAAGGATCGGGAATCTCATTTTGTATGAGCACCTCTGTGCCACTATATGCAACACAGAAACTTAATCGCCAGTCACATGCCATTCACTACTTCGTTCTTGTTTTCCTCGCAGAATAGTCTGCATGCACTAATTGGCATTTTTTTTTACGATCAAGTGAGATCCACCTAAGTAGCCTTTAAACATTCAAGCCAATTGCATCGAACATGCTCAGATATTTTTCCATTTTATGTTTTGGATCGGAAATAGTGCCTGGATAGGAATTTTACTGTGTCATGAAAGGTGGGCTTGTAATTTGTCCGTTTACTGTGACAAGGATCACTGTCTGCCTACTCATCCCTGGAAGGCGATGACGTTCGACTAGCCACGAGATTTGTGGAAACTAAAAACTGGTTATCAAGACGATGATGAGCGTTGCGCTTGTAGCTAACGCAGATTAAGCCACATCAATTTGCTGGAACTGCTATAGCAACAAGAAAATTTAAATTCAACAAGAATACACTAGCATGATGAGAAAATGAGAAATTGTTATAATTAAAAAAAGAATTCAGCGATTTATGTTCTCTGAGCGTCTGGACCAGCTTAATTCACCTAAAGTTAGCCAAATACACTAATCGCGGCGTTCTTCCATTAAGGGCAAAGTCTAGTGAAGACAAAGGAATTCACCCGATGCAAGCAGCTGCGATGAGTGCGTTTTATGGAATAGGGTGATTGTCCAAAAAAATGGTCACCGTCTGACGGAACGATGGGTCTAGACGATTGCAAAGCGAAATACTGTTGCGTTTGACAAAGCGAATTGTAACCGAAAGGACAAGATAATTGTCAAGACATAATTCCAAGGCCTAATATGGATGTGCGTTGCAAAAATGGGGCTGGCAAAGGCATAGTCACTACAGTTCGGGGTGTGGATGGATGTAAAGGAAATTGCATCATTGAGAACACATTGGACAAGCGTTGGGAGAAAAAGGTTTTGTGGTGACGACACACTTACGATAAACATATAAGTGAGCGGGAATAATTCTGGTAGTACCGGTCAGGACCAGAGCAGAAAGTGCACAGTTGACTTGTAAGTAGAAGATATCAATTTTGGTAAAAAGGTAGGAGAGTTGCGTACGATTCCAGGGCAGAGCCTACGGCGCAATCATTCGGCAAGCGCGGAAAAGTCCTGGACTCGTCATCAACCTCAAATGTTGTTGAAAAGCAGAAAAGCGGTCGTCTCGTACCAGAGTATATTAGGCGCAGCGGGCGCGTGGGGATAAATATTGTCCCACTTGCTCCGGTTCTTCAGTATGTTCGTTTATACGATTTTTAAATGAAAAAGAAGTGATAAGTTCGAAAATGCACATTAATGTGTTGCTCAATTACTACACTTTGCGCATTTGGAAGCATTTTCACCCGCCTATGTAGTAGAGCCTTTGGCTGAAAATTCCAGAAGACCTCGAATTCGCTAATGCATCCCGTATACCCAAAAGGAAAACCTCAAAAGGAAGGCTGATGTAAGTTGAAGTACAGATATCTAATTATTTATTAGGTGGTTGCAAGCAATGATCAGGAATAATAGCACACATTGCGTATTCAAAGCAAGAGAGAAGTAGAGGAGGGCTTCCACACCGTCAACTAGCTCCACCTCCATTGCATGCGGAGGCTTCTGCACAAGCGTTGGTGTAAGCACGACCTCGGTCATGGTTGCTGTTTACCACCATTGCTGCGGCCATCCCCACGGCGACCACCATTGCGGCTTCTGCTCACACGGCCACTCACACGGTGACCAGCACTGTGGCTTCTGCACAGCCCACAATGCCCACTTCTGCCCATAATGTGAGCCCTTCGCATACTCGCCCCACGGTGCCCACTTCCACGGATACGAACATGGCCAACTTCCCCACTCCATTTCTTCGGCTGTACCTCTGCTTTCTTTGAAACTGACCTGTATGCCGACGTGTGGCTGCTTATATAATAGTTGTTTTGCCTCTAATTGCTCCTCGTGACGCTCGTGCTTAGTGTACTTTTGGTTCCAAACTCGTGCTCTCGTGATTCGAATTCCTCCAAGTGGTGTTATAGGTGATGTCTGGCTCGTGAATTGCATTCGACCGACTGTGCATAGTGGTTTCCGCTTAGGCAGTGAAGTTACTTAGAAACTGATCAAGCGTCTTCTGATTCGTGACTGCTTTTGCCAATGCGCAGACAGCGGGCATAAGTCTCGGTTCAAAATCTTGGTACTTTCAAATTTCTTATCACCTAAGTCAGCAAAAGACAGGTAACACGCTGATTTTACGTCCATATCCGAGTTAGTCCATATTTAATTTTACCGCCTCTACTGAATGGTGAACTTACTTCGTCTAAAATTAACAAGATTAAAAATGCTGCCACACAGTACACTTAGCCTTTATCAATGTTGCAGCAGACGACTACAATAGAAATATAAAGCACCTCACACGTTTGCAGAACTGGTCATAGAGCTATTTGGCGGGTGGCAGACCAACCTACAAGGTATGGCGAACAGGCCAATCCTAATTAGTAATTATGAGAGATGTCATCCTTTCTCTGCATTAGCCTAATTCAATTGAAGTAATGCAATAGATGCTAATTGAAGGAATTAGAAATACTTATGGCGTTATGACGATTTCTAATGTGATTTCCTTTCGGAATCGCTGAGTTCGCATCGCGCAACTGCACGATGATTACAGCACCCAAGCGTGAGCATAATTTATTGATTGTCTTCTCTTTATTTATGCATTTGGTGCAGGTCTCAGCTGCATCCAAAGATGAAGTGATCTTTCGCCTTTTTTCCCTTTACCATCTCACTTGCATTCCAACGTTCTAATCTGCAACTTTCAAAAGATTTTTATGGTCACATACAGCCTTGTTTGCCTGACTAGAAATAATCCTAAAATTGAGTTTTCCAAACATACTAAATATGCTACCACGTCACTAAATTGCATTCTTCAACTCCGTTTAAAAACAACGTGAACTGTAGCATGATGCGAAAGGAGTTATTATGGCCAAAGAAGTGAGTCTGCACTGCATTTACGTACTGATAAAATGGGGATGAAATATGTGCAGCGATACGAAATTAGGCGCTGCATGGCATCCTATGGCACACAGAAGATGAGTCCAATCGCTAGAACTTGCGGAATAACCGGATTTACTGAGATCGGGGGCGTTTTGTAGAAAAACTTGTCGTCATTTTGCCCCAAGGGCTACAGCTGACTTAGACATGCTCCGTCTCTCTGCATTAGGCCAATGACCTGGACCACAAAGCCCCACTAATGAAGACCAAATTTCCGACCTTATCTCCTTGCCATTGCAACTAAACTCGTTGGTTCACCAGACGCAGCGTAGAATGTTTGATCAGAGTAAATGCAAACCCTACTCCATTATTGATGTAGAGAACAGTACATGCACTGTTTAATTTGGTTTAGAGGACCAACTCACATCTGCTCGCAACGGTACACACTCTGATTCTTCTGTGAAATCACCGTAGACTACTGTTCCGTTGCTCTCAAAATCTGCTAATTTTGCTAGGTTATTTGATCAAAGCAATAGCACTATAGGTCTGTAGTGCAAAGCCATTTGAACTCTTTTACCTCTCCAATTTCTCTTAATCCTCGCTCGTTGCACCAGTTTTGCAAGGCAGCCGTTGCGAGACAGTTTTAGTCAATGTGACCTGACACGAACCGTTCTTTTATGCACATGTGGAGCCCACTTATTATACTTGCCTTTGTGTAACACTAAAACGTAAAAAATCAAATAATAAACTGAGACTGCTGCGTTTTAGACAGCAAATACTTCCTGCGTCAAGGATGAAACTGAAAAGGATGTGTGCAGACCCCAAAAATTAGCTTTTTTGCCCTTAGTCTAGCCTGGTTGAGGCACATGCGCAGTTTCGTCAAATAATATTTTTACAAAATGCGAATATAGTTGGGCTTTTGTAACCAACTTGATAGCGTTTCTTTCTTTGGGTCTGAATGCTTCATGTAACAACTTCCAAGATGTAATGAATTTTTTCCGGCCAAATTTGAAGAGGCTTTATGTCCTTTTATTTAGCATCAAAATGACACGCTGCACAAAGCATCCAGAATCTTCTGTCAATAAGATGGTTGTCACAAACTCGAATGTGCTTCGCTTTGCGTCAGCAAGTGTTAAGAAGCACTGCTATTTTAGTTTATCGATAACTATTTTTGCAGCAGTAACCTTGCCTGTTTGGAACACAGCCTCACAGCAACTTTGTACACTGTGGTATGCAATTTATTCCCACATCCATTTAATGCCTTCTTTTCAAATTTTACTAACAGCATTGACCATTATGTCCGTCTGAAAAGCGTACCATAAGGAACAATCACAACACTGTCAGTGGTGAGACAAACTACCTACATCCTAGAAGGCATTTGAAGCTATTGGGTTCTCATATTTTAGCGTAGATTCAACCAAAAACAAACGATTTTATTCAGTAGAGTTCGATGCCAGTCTGAGCTCTGCTATCTGCGCATTGGCAAAAGCAGTCACGAATCAGAAGACGCTTGATCAGTTTCTAAGTAACTTCACTGCCTAAGCGGAAACCACTATGCACAGTCGGTCGAATGCAATTCACGAGCCAGACATCACCTATAACACCACTTGGAGGAATTCGAATCACGAGAGCACGAGTTTGGAACCAAAAGTACACTAAGCACGAGCGTCACGAGGAGCAATTAGAGGCAAAACAACTATTATATAAGCAGCCACACGTCGGCATACAGGTCAGTTTCAAAGAAAGCAGAGGTACAGCCGAAGAAATGGAGTGGGGAAGTTGGCCATGTTCGTATCCGTGGAAGTGGGCACCGTGGGGCGAGTATGCGAAGGGCTCACATTATGGGCAGAAGTGGGCATTGTGGGCTGTGCAGAAGCCACAGTGCTGGTCACCGTGTGAGTGGCCGTGTGAGCAGAAGCCGCAATGGTGGTCGCCGTGGGGATGGCCGCAGCAATGGTGGTAAACAGCAACCATGACCGAGGTCGTGCTTACACCAACGCTTGTGCAGAAGCCTCCGCATGCAATGGAGGTGGAGCTAGTTGACGGTGTGGAAGCCCTCCTCTACTTCTCTCTTGCTTTGAATACGCAATGTGTGCTATTATTCCTGATCATTGCTTGCAACCACCTAATAAATAATTAGATATCTGTACTTCAACTTACATCAGCCTTCCTTTTGAGGTTTTCCTTTTGGGTATACGGGATGCATTAGCGAATTCGAGGTCTTCTGGAATTTTCAGCCAAAGGCTCTACTACATAGGCGGGTGAAAATGCTTCCAAATGCGCAAAGTGTAGTAATTGAGCAACACATTAATGTGCATTTTCGAACTTATCACTTCTTTTTCATTTAAAAATCGTATAAACGAACATACTGAAGAACCGGAGCAAGTGGGACAATATTTATCCCCACGCGCCCGCTGCGCCTAATATACTCTGGTACGAGACGACCGCTTTTCTGCTTTTCAACAACATTTGAGGTTGATGACGAGTCCAGGACTTTTCCGCGCTTGCCGAATGATTGCGCCGTAGGCTCTGCCCTGGAATCGTACGCAACTCTCCTACCTTTTTACCAAAATTGATATCTTCTACTTACAAGTCAACTGTGCACTTTCTGCTCTGGTCCTGACCGGTACTACCAGAATTATTCCCGCTCACTTATATGTTTATCGTAAGTGTGTCGTCACCACAAAACCTTTTTCTCCCAACGCTTGTCCAATGTGTTCTCAATGATGCAATTTCCTTTACATCCATCCACACCCCGAACTGTAGTGACTATGCCTTTGCCAGCCCCATTTTTGCAACGCACATCCATATTAGGCCTTGGAATTATGTCTTGACAATTATCTTGTCCTTTCGGTTACAATTCGCTTTGTCAAACGCAACAGTATTTCGCTTTGCAATCGTCTAGACCCATCGTTCCGTCAGACGGTGACCATTTTTTTGGACAATCACCCTATTCCATAAAACGCACTCATCGCAGCTGCTTGCATCGGGTGAATTCCTTTGTCTTCACTAGACTTTGCCCTTAATGGAAGAATTTGCCAAGCTGTGCATGACAAAAACTTGGCAATAAACAGAGGTCTTCGTCGCCCTCTGGATAAGTAATGTCAACACCTCAAGTTCAATTAGATGACATGGAAGCAATTGGCTGTCTTGCTCCCTTAAAGATCTCACAAAACTTAACAACAACTCCGTCAAATTATCGTCTCTTTGAACTACTGCGGCCTCATTTGTGTGACCGTGTAATTTGGCTCATTAGAAAGTAGAGCAATAGGTGCAACAGCTTTCCTCCAGTGCCCAAAGAAATGAATTTTTGTGCAGATCTCACAGACTTAGGGGAATCTTTTACCTGTTTCGAGCGCTCGAATTGGGTGCTCTGAGAGATGTAGTATGGGGCGCCACGATCTCTGCTAAACGAACGATCAAAGACAACATTTTGCGGATTCGAAGTCACTAGACAAGCCCTAAAACGAATGATTGCACACTTCACTTACTCATCAGATCGGGCCACAGCAACACTTTGTCCATCTTGTCCTCTAACCTCTATCCCCTGTCTACCCAGCAGCCAATAGATCATCCTACAGCAAAATGAATGCGCATCATTATCTTGCTAGTATTGTCCTTGTTAAACTTGAGAAGGACGGAACAATCAATGTAGGCGTAAGACACATGAATGTAGTGCGGACATTAGTACCATAAATGTGTATCAAACATGACTACCGATAAGACTAATTAAAATCCGGGGCGCCTATAAACTCACACTGCCCAGTAGCAATTCATGTACCTACATCTCAGGATTCTGTCGGTCAAAGTCCAGTGTAGGCACAGATCAAAATCACGTCTAGTTGATCAGCACCTTGTTCACATTGATTTAAAGAATGTAGCTGCACAGGAACCATAATTATACAGTAATGCAGTGCGTGAACTGGAAGCGCATGATGGCTGAGGATTAACTTTTCAATGGTGAATCAACGCATAGTTTTTTACTTTAAAGGAGATGAGCTGACCGGTAGGCACTAGTCAGCATTTTCGCTGATGCAAGTGCTGCTCTCAGCCTGTGATTGCCACTACAAATGATGACCTGGTCGAAAGGAAACTGCGACAAAGACGCTGCTGTCGAAACTCAGTGGGAGGTCAGGTCAAATATTAGTGGCTAAACCGCGGTAAGATCAGGCAAATTAGATCTCAGATGAATTAGTACTCCACTTATGAGTAGATTCAAGGCTGATGCAAGCAAAAGTCGCAACCCGCTCCGACTTAAGACATTATGATACTTTAAACGCCGACTTCTTCAAGTAAGAAGTATAAGCGGCCCCAAAAATTGGACCATAAAGATCGCAGCGTGGAATTAATAAAGAAATCCACAAAAATATCGTTTCATGTGGCCTTATTTTGAAAACATCTTGTTTATCGTGACTCTTGCTTAAGCAAAGTCGTAGAAACACAATGTATTTGGCACAAACGATCGCCGATTAAACCATTGAATTATAACATGGAAAAATCGAAAAGAAGCCTACAAATGATGCGAAAGCAGCCGTCTTACTGGTGACTATTAGGAGGTTGCCGCCTTCCATTTTGGAAAAGTGCACCATATTCTTGACAATAATGGTGCACTGAACCAAACGAACTTCATTTTGGGTCCCACCAAGTGACTTGGAACTATCCTCCACACTTACAAGGGTAGATTTTTTACATAGTCGCCTATCCAAATCCTCTCCATGGTGCCATATTTTCTTCACAGTTCTATCCTTTGAAAGCGTGAGTTGTTCTTCTGCTAAGTTGCTATTTTTGACCATGATCTCAGGTGTCTACAGGAGAGCGCTCCTCCCATTTGCCAGTTTGCCCGTTCATGGCTTCATGGAGCACCAGTGATTAAGTCTTAGTTTCAAAAATACTTTAGCATTTTATTTAAACAAATTGACATTTTTGGCGAAAATTATAGGGATTTTATGCTTAATAGGGAACTACACAATGGGATTCTAAGAAACGATCAAGTTGCGTAAGATGCTAAGCGTTCTCATTAAGTGCTCATTGAACATTTTCACACGTTGTTGTAATTGAGCTGTGGTGAGAGCGGTCAACTGGATCTACTTCACCTCGCACGCGCATGTCAGGGTGCGATATTTCGCATTGATTTTTTAAGAACTTGAGACATTTGCCTCCTTTCGTCTCCTTTTGCCAGTCCGTAAAGGTAACCTTTACACAAAGTGAAGGGTTACAGTGCTCATCAATTATAGAGTCAGGCAAAGTAGTCCGCACTAAAAAAATTTAGCTAGCACGTAAAAATTTTCACCCTGAAACGTGTGGCAGATAAATTTTGGATATTTGCTTTTTAAATTCACATTCACCGCATTATTTCCTTCACCGTTTGGAGTAACCCTGTCCTTATTTGCCTTTGTAAAATGCATGCATTCGGAAACCTAGCCGAAGATATTTATGCAGTCCGTTATNAGGCAAAGTAGTCCGCACTAAAAAAATTTAGCTAGCACGTAAAAATTTTCACCCTGAAACGTGTGGCAGATAAATTTTGGATATTTGCTTTTTAAATTCACATTCACCGCATTATTTCCTTCACCGTTTGGAGTAACCCTGTCCTTATTTGCCTTTGTAAAATGCATGCATTCGGAAACCTAGCCGAAGATATTTATGCAGTCCGTTATGTTTCCAAACCTTAAAAACATGGATTCTTAGAGCACTCATGTCCCCGGGAGGTTCGCTGTGCATATTTGGCTCCCGAATGTTACAAAGCAGGATCTTCTGGTTAACAAGATTCACACTATTGGTACTTCACAAATGGTATATTATCATAATATCGCCCAATATTTTAAAAAGTGACTAAGGGAAATGACTAAGTTAAAAGTCAACTAAGAAGTGTTTAGTATTTACACAGAAGTGGGGATCGTGGTAGATAGAATATAGTGTTTCCGTAATGAACCATGCAAGACTTACTCATTGGCAAACAATTCTTTGACACCGCAACTTCATTTCCCTCAAGCCCTGGCAGAACGACCGTTACTTCGCCATCCTAGCGTTCCATTCATATCGGTGGACTTCCTGCCCGATATCACTCAACTAATTGGTAGAGACAACCTAGAACGCCGTGGTAAAAGCAGCTGTAGGCCAATCTTGTATCAATTACCAATATTTTTGGGTTCATTGGCTTCATATCGATTCCGAATACTGTAGAAGAAGCATCTTACCTAACAGAGTAGAAGTGAACATCAAAAGGCTCTTTATCAAATTCCTAAGGCTTTAAATTTATAAATATAAAAGTATAGAACACCTAGAAGAGGAGATTTTAGCATAGCTCTTGGATCACCTCTTCATGTAGTGCAGCGAGAACATGATGCATTGCACAATCATTCTATTTTTGTACATCCGTAAGATGTGCATCTGTAAGATGATACTACCTCCTAAATCACTCGTCTTGCTACATTTTGACCTACAGAGGACGTGATGCTTAAGAATTTTGATCAACCCCTGACATTTACCATCGCACCACCTCTAAAACTACTTTACCACATCACTCTTGATCCTTATCTGAGGTTGACTGCTGTAAAAAGACCAGAGCAAACGCTTGGCCAATTAGCAACGCGATAGCGATGTTTGAATGGAATGCAGACAGAAGATTAAAGGCAATGCATTTTGACTAGTAAGGCCTTCATTTCCTCACCAGCTTGAATGCCGCCTTAACAGTAACGTTGCCCATCTGTGCCTTATTATGCTCATTAGCACGCTCCTTATCACCTCCAGGTGCCCTTTATTTCTTTAGGGAGGACCTCAGTCCCTAAACCTTAGGTGAGAGCGAGCCGCAGGGAAAAGTCAACTGCACTAATTATCACCAAACGTGGTGAATTGACCGCCATTCACAAGGGATTTATATGAGCACAGAATCCAAGATAAATGCACTTCTCCCATCTTTTATCAGACTTTGCACTTTCTGTCAGCACCACTTCGCATTTGACAGTCTCATCAATGCGCCATACTAAATTCCCTCTGTCAGCCCGATAGCAAAAGCGATAGTGTGTGCTCTGTCGGAGAACTTGGCTACACGGATCATGACTACCATTGCAGCCACTGCTAAATCTGCCAGCTACGTTGAAGCTGTTGCTACTTCCTTTCTGTCCTTTGTGCTGCCCCACTTGTTTCGCAGCACATTTCACATCATCAACTGTGCAAGTTGGAAATGCCTATTCCTCATTACTTCAAACCTTTGAGGTGCGTTGTGATCCAAGATGACGAATCGCAGCGCCCTAGCGGTAGCGGTATAGGAGGTAAAATGAGTGCCTACATGCCACCTGCCTCTCAAATAGCTATTCCTAGTTCCATTGGCGCCCGTATGTAGAGGATAGCCTAAGTTAAACATGAGGACATCGCCTGTAAAGTCTGCATGACTTGGCTAATGCTCAGGAAACAAATCCAAGAAGCCGCAGAGATGACGGTGCTTCTAATGAATGGCTTTTAATAAATTTTGCGCTGATACAGCCTCCCCGATAGTTATGACTTGTCGGAACTATTTTCGCTTAAGGTTATTTCAAATGCAAGAGAAAGTTATTTTAACTGTAAGATTAAGAGATGCCAATTAAGTCGCAAGAATCCAGGTAACTGTCAGCTGCACAACATATAAAGCACACAAATGGAGGTGCAGGTAAAGAACTCGCTGCCATTATAGGCGGGTGAGGCATGAGTGCGTCTTATCACCTTTTGCATGCCCAAAGGCTCTTATTTTGGCGGTAGGTTTGTCCTCGAGAACAGTTTCACGTAAAGAAGTGGTGTAAATCGTTTCCCAATGCTTAACATGAATCACGCTCTTAGAAAATAAGCGGTAGCTGTAGTGAAGTTAAATAAATAGATAGAGGAATGACAACCGAGACTGTGACAAACTTGCTGAATGAATACCCGATATGCTTAGTAATTTGTTTTCGACTTATATCACATGCATGACCAGCGTTAGTTGAACATTAAAATAATCAGAGATCTCATCAAATGCAACATTTGAATAAATCNGGATCGTTTCCCAGTGCTTAATATGAATCACGCTCTTGGAAAATATGCGGTAGCTGTAGTGAAGTTAAAAAAATAGATAGAGGAATGACAACCGAGACTGTGACAAACTTACTGAATGAATACCCGATATGCTTAGTAATTTGTTTTCGACTTATATCACATGCATGACCAGCGTTAGCTGAACATTGAAATAATTAGAGATCTCATCAAATGCAACATTTGAATAAATCAGAGTCACGTTGTTGAGCAAAAGAGATGTGCGTTTTGTTTTTATTCGATATTGAGGCCAAAGGTTTGGGAGATCTTAGTATCGCTACAAATCAGAGTCACGTTGTTGCGCAAAAGAGACGAGCGTTTCGTTTTTATTCGATATTGAGGCTAAAGGTATAGGAGATCTTAGTATTGCTACATAGCAATTTCATGAGAAGGATTAGCTTACATTTTATTGAGATTTCGTAGGTCAAATTGGACCCATATCCTGATCGACAAACCAGAGTAATGAATAACCAAAATAATGTTGTCATTGAAACCGTCTAAAGATTCCAGTATAAAAATTGTCACCCAATTCCTAAATACTTTGACAACCAGTCCAATCAAATTTGTATATCGAAAGGGGCTTGATACCAACCATTGTATAAAACGCACTATACTTCACGTTTCCAAAAATTGATTCTTTACGCCGCCACTTTCTTAATAGTTATGACCACCGACGCCTAGAGTGCGGGACACAAGGAGCTAGCAGATGCACATTGTCAACTCACTATCCAAGGTCTCGCATCCGACCCCGTCCATGTGCCCAAAATGATACTCTTAAACGTCACTCAAGGAGTTGCTGCTGCTGTGCGATTTTCGGACCCGCTGATGCTAGTAAATGATGCGATATTTTAACCTTGCTGCTCCAAAGTGCTGGCAGGTGTCTGGCTGCTTCATGCAAGAGGCTTCCACAGCAGGTATGTCATGCAAAATCCTGCGAAATTTACAGGATTTTCTTGTCGAAATTTGGGGTTTTCCAGTGCAATGTTAATAATTGTGCTTTGAATAACCCAATCTTTATCAAAAACCAAGGCCATAATCTGCTGCTTGTTAGCGAAACCAGAGCAGTCGTATTTACAAACATTTGAGCAATTGCTATTTAAAACCAATGCTACTACTATTTTCCAGTAGCGAAGCTGCCAAGATTTTTGGGTACCCCTTGTTATAGGCTGCAATTGGATTTATGATATTTGCAGATATGTGATGTCTATCACGGGACAAACGTTCTTACAACTGGTAAGAAGTATGGAACTCACTCCTGCCTTAAAATTCTTAAAAGTCAAAATCGCCCCTTCGGGTCATTGTATAGCTTGTGGAACATGCTTTCTGATAAAGATTAAGGATTCAGTAGTGCCACTTGATTGCGGCTGGAACTAAAGAACCCTAACGTTCAAAGCGCGTCCAGTAGTGCTTGCGCTGGTAGCAGCGCAAAATGTGCTTAATACAGTACTTGTTATCTTTCTCAATGAATTCTAAATAATATAAGGCAAAGTAAGTGCTGCCCTGACACAGGAAGGAATGAAACACCTTATTGACAAACGCGCACTTTTTTTCCGTTTCTTGGGAGGTGTCAGTTCGAAATCTCGAGTTGGTTTGCGCTTATTGTATGGAACGAAACGCACAACAAAGTTACTAGTAGCATCCGGCATATGTGTTGTGGTACTTTTACGCAATTGCTCCAACCAATCATTTAACACCTTTGATGCTATCTTACCTTAATGAATTTGTAGAGAGCCGGCAAATAGTGTGTTTTATGATCCGCAGAAAAGCCAGCTCTGATCTTCAGAAAACAGAAATAAGCGCCATTAAATTTGGTTTGCATAGCGGTGCAGAACAAACGACAATTTTAACAAAGTCGATTGCATTCCACAAAGTTGAATGGATTGCGCATAGCTTTTAGTGTCCACGAATTCATAGCAAACCGTATTGGAGGGAAAGAACATTCCGTTATAGCATGCAGCAATGAGCGTTATTTCTAAAGCTGTTTATCTGGATGAGAATGAGCATTATATTGGTCACCACCAGGGCAACCAGGAAGTGAGAATCGCAAAAGTCGAGCATTACCGGCCGCAGTGCGTGTCCAGTCAATCAGCTATCCAAATGGAAGTATTCATTATATGGAGGAAAGACCTTTCCACTGATCGACATCTCACTCCTTTGCATCACATTGAATAGCAATGATCTTGGAATGATTACTATCTCCTCATTCTAATTCGTTAGTAAGGCAAGTGAATTGATAATTTAAACCCTTTACTGTATCAGACATTAAATAGGAGCCTCAGAAACCTTTTAAAGCAGCAAGTGGGATGATTGAAACAGGGCACTAGTGACTATCACAGATAAAAACAGTAGAATGCTCTGTTAAGGTAATTGTTCTGAGGAGGCTTTTTACAATGACTGGCAAGGAATGTAGATGACATTGTGTGTGGGCATATTTTATCTTCTTACAACTAATTACACGGTGTGAGCTTCCACACTTAATCAGTAAAGCAGCATTAATTCAGACTAAAGGGCTAATAACTTGACATGAAGAGACAGTTATTATGCACTGGAACTACATCAAAAGTTGTCCGACAGGTATCAGTGATCCGTCCTCCCAATTAACTTGGAAGAAAAGGTATGCAAATACTTGCGGAGATAGCCTGTCTATCATGATGTGTGAAGATAGCGTGAGGCTGATTGTCAAATGAATAGGATTATTGCCGCAGAGTTTCAATGAGGAAGTTATCACCCAAGATATGAAAGTAGTGGTTTCCAGCACTCGCTATCCCAAAATACGCATTGGTAGGTAAGGTGATGTATTTTAGCTCAAGGACCTTCCAAACGATTTATGAGCATTATATTGGTCACCACCAGGGCAACCAGGAAGTGAGAATCGCAAAAGTCGAGCATTACCGGCCGCAGTGCGTGTCCAGTCAATCAGCTATCCAAATGGAAGTATTCATTATATGGAGGAAAGACCTTTCCACTGATCGACATCTCACTCCTTTGCATCACATTGAATAGCAATGATCTTGGAATGATTACTTTCTCCTCATTCTAATTCGTTAGTAAGGCAAGTGAATTGACAATTTAAACCCTTTGCTATATCGGATATTAATTAGGAGCCTCAGAAACCTTTTAAAGCAGCAAGTGGGATGATTGAAACAGGGCACTAGTGACTATCACAGATAAAAACAGTAGAATGCTCTGTTAAGGTAATTGTTCTGAGGAGGCTTTTTACAATGACTGGCAAGGAATGTAGATGACATTGTGTGTGGGCATATTTTATCTTCTTACAACTAATTACACGGTGTGAGCTTCCACACTTAATCAGTAAAGCAGCATTAATTCAGACTAAAGGGCTAATAACTTGACATGAAGAGACAGTTATTATGCACTGGAACTGCATCAAAAGTTGTCCGACAGGTATCAGTGATCCGTCCTCCCAATTAACTTGGAAGAAAAGGTATGCAAATACTTGCGGAGATAACTTGTCTATCATGATGTGTGAAGATAGCGTGAGGCTGATTGTCAAATGAATAGGATTATTGCCGCAGAGTTTCAATGAGGAAGTTATCACCCAAGATATGAAAGTAGTGGTTTCCAGCACTCGCTACCCCAAAATACGCATTGGTAGGTAAGGTGAAATATTTTAGCTCAAGGACCTTCCAAACGATTTGCCCAGTGTATTAGTGAGGCTAAATAAAGAGGGCATATAACTCCTTCAAATTTGGCAACAAAAGAATTTCGTCCCACCCTAGAAGACGTGAGGTGAAGGCTTAATATCTAACAGAAGAAAATGTTACCAGTGTGACTGCAAAATATCTACTCCAGCGAAATTTTCTATAACACTGTTAGACGAATCCATGCATAGGCCTTAGTCAAGTCGCATCGGGAATAAAACGCAAATTGTAAGGTCAACGCACATGCCTTTTGGCCACATCTTCGCCGCAGGAAGTAAATACTAAACCTAATGCAATTAGTTCCTTCCTGTTATTTAAATCCATACATTTCAATCTCGTCCCACAAAGGTAGGTGTCAAAACAGGCAGCACACATGTATCGAAGGGCAGTTCAGGTCAGCTCACAGTGACCAAAACTGCACCATGGACCAGTGCAATTTTGCGTGGTGGAAATGCCTAAATAATTTATGTGCTGCCGACTAATGGTCTATCTGCCATGATCATTGAGCAGAAACGGGCAATTTTTGTGCTCTAAAAGGCTTGGCTAGGAATCGGCAGATCCACGGAAGTGCCAGGACGCCTGACATTCAGAGCGGTTGCCAAGTGTTCCACAAAATCAAATTGAGTAGTGAATTTACCATAATGATATATCGAACTTAAGACCCATGTTTGCCTGTTTTAAGGTCGTGGTTCGTCGTCTATTTATCATTCATCATTGCCCAAAGATAGCGACAAAATTTGCTCATAAAGTATTTTGTGATTTCACTTCTTGTATTGAAGCCATTTTTCAAATTTCAAGCTAATGTGGATTTCCTACACTAGTTTTATTCTTTGACAAAAAAAGAATTATATGGCATTTACGGTTATAGGACTCCTTATAAACTTCAGTGCCGAAATTGTACCATTACTGTATCGAGTCAGAGGGTTTGAGGTGGAATCCTCCTCGGCCTGTGCTTAGGACCCACAACCTGTTTGGGGTCAACTTTCTACAGTTCGGATCCGCTGTCTTCATATCTCATGAGTACCATTGCAAAATCAGGAGCTGACGGTGCAGAGCCCGGTTTACGATGCAAAGGCATCATAGTCGGATAGGTGGAGAGAGTGTAAAGGACGAAAAAGCGCAAGATACTTACAGGTTAATTGGCGTGTAGGGTACAAACGAACAGCGTGTGAAGGTTGAAATGGTGCAGGGTTTACTAAACCGTAAAATTTTGTGAAAATTTAACTCTTAGTCTTACAGACAACGTCTTGACGGTGTGAATTCACTGGACGCTTGGCATTCTATTACCTCTATGCTGAACACTTAGCTCTATCTATGAAATTCTACCAAATTTTTGTCCTTCTATGCTGCAACCCACCCACAATTTCTTGGCGACTTTGCCCATGCGGCTGCGATTAGCCCGTGTTTGCGGCATTCATCCATTTTTGCATCAGTTCTTTCCTAGACCATGCATCCGCACATCTTGGATCGGTTATGCCTTTACGTCTGCAGAAGTCGTAAGCCTCTTGTCGACGCATCCAAATCATCCCTTATGTCAATTAATCTGCTACATTGTCTACCTACCTACCACTTCATCTTTTAGCACCGCTAACCATCTCTGACTTTGTTCGCAATGTCCTCTAGTCCCTTATTCTCACCCAAAACTAATGCATGCCAGTGCGTCTCAAACAGGCAAAGGTTCTGGGAATTGGGGTTGGTCTTGTCAGTAAGCATGGCATTCTGAGTGTTCTTGACCACAAACTTCATCAACAAACAAATTTGCAATATTATCCATGTCCTCATGAAAGTGCATTTTGGACGACCATTCACGCACAGAAGTGCGACTTTAGCGTATTGCAAACTCAGATGGCAGGATTAATGTGCAAGCGCCCATGCATTCGCTGATGGCGCGAGTGATTACCGCTATGTTTTCGGAGTATTTCTCTGTAGTCTTTGCTTGCATTTGGTCTGAGGTGAGTGCAAAATTGCCTGCTGGATTGAGGCAAGACAAGATTGACAACTACTAATTGTGGTTATTTGCGTGAGGTTCACTTGGTTCCACTCATCAGCAGACAGAGTTTAACTGTTACAAAATGCATGAAAAAAGTTACGAGGTACGATGACTAGGACCATCCCTGTTCCGAGTACGCCACTTTCTCGAAGGGACAGATGGCACGCGTTCCATGATGACGCTGATATTTCTGCATTTAAGCCTAACTGGTGTTGCGCTAAGGCCTCTATTGTTCCTACGAATTGGTTGTTAAGGCTAGCTAGCTTAAGCTCCCAATGCATAATTCTTATACCTAGTCACTGTTATTAACGATCAATTACAACCGTTTGAATTGGTCATCAATTCCAGCTGCTTGTTCGCAATTGCGCAAAAGTACCGCAACACACATGTCGGATGCTACTAGTAACTTTATTGTGCGTTTCGTTCCATACAATAAGCGCAAACGAACTCGAGATTTCGAACTGGCACCTCCCAAGAAACGGAACAAAAGTGCGCGTTTGTCAATAAGGTGTTTCATTCCTTCCTGTGTCAGGGCAGCACTTACTTTGCCTTATATTATCTAGAGTTTATCAAGGAAGAGTAAATATTTTTGCATAGAGGCACCTGCCTTCATATATCATTTCGTTTATGGAATCTCTTACCGTGATTATGTGTAGCCTAGCGCCAAGATGTGCCGGCTTCAAGTTTATGCCAGCTTGACCCACTTTGCACTTTTCTGATACATGTGCTCACGCTAAAATCACTGAACACCTCAGCCTGCCTACGCATTCGTCAAAATTATGGCCATGATTAGCTGCACAGCCGTGTAACAAGCATCAATTATCCGAAGAGTTTAGGTCCCAGCCTCCAATGAACACTTCTACTGTCCACAAATAGGAGTTTGAAGTCGTAGCAGCTGTAGTGAAATTCGCGCTTTTCATCATGACCAGTTAACATGATTTATAAGCAAATCTCGTCATTCTTCTTTGCATTGCCTGGCTAAATGGGGTTCGTATGTGCCGAAGAGTCAGTGCAGGGAATAGAAGTGCAATAATTCAAACAGAGCAGAATGACACGAATCAAGGCAGTGAGAAGCAAACCTCACAGCCCCTCATGAGTTGAACTTCTGTCCCGGAGTTTCCACGGTTTATCTGATTGATAGTCTCATCGACGTGAGGAATATTCAAGGGTTGAAAGCCAGGCCGAGGCCTGTGCTAAACTGTTTGTGAGAAGCAGTGCTGGCTCTTAACAAAAAATTGGCTATTTTTGCCAAGTTTGGCCAAGTTCTTGGGAAGTTCCTCTGTTAAAAAGATTTCAAGAAGTGCCCTACTATAAGCCAGAATGCAGTCAGTAACAACGGATCGGAAAGCTTTGTAACGGCCCAGATTTGGCGAAATGTCACAGACAATTAGTCAGAGGCTTTGCAAGGACCGCAAGTCAACTGCATAAATTGAGGGTGAAAGCGGAGCCAACGACTTCAAGCAAAATAAAAGAAGTGCTAAGCACTCAAAATACTGAATTATTTGCACTGTTTCTCCCTTGCTGACTAGCAAAACTGCTACCGGTCTCATAGCAAGTGTGAAGCAGTTTGTTTTGAATAAGATTGAGAGGCAAACAAATGCGTGGAATACCACTTGACAGAAATGCAGGCTGACACTGCAAAGGAAGTTCAATTTTTTAGCACGTTGATTGCCACGGGTGCCTGCATAGGATGTAGGACTGCTTCCGAAAACCATCTCTCATTTTGTTTGAATGTAATTGGTATGGTGTTAGACTAGTGATCTATCGTTGTCTTGGCCATGTGGGTGGCATAGCAGTTAAGGTAGGGGATTTGAGAGGCAACGAAGTGTTAATTGGCCACGTCGTCGGTTTTATTTGTTAAATAAGTAAGGCTACCCATTAGAGGTTGTATGTCAGGCTGACCTTTCATCTGGTGTCTAAGTCAGTCAGTAATATTCCCCAGTGTACTAGACCTCTAATGTCAACGAATTATGCTATGAAAGGCAGATGGCTATTTGGCGATGCAAAATGGAATAAAAGGTATTGCCATTGTAGGGTGACAACAGCCTAAAAGAGCCACATCAACTGCCTTGACTAATTTGAAGGCATTTGTTGCGCAAAAGGGAAGAGCGACGAATTATAAATGGTGCGCCTAATAGTAAAAAAGGATTTGAAGTTTGTAACTTTGCATAGTTGGGATAAAATTAGAGTTAATCTGTTTCTATCGTGATTACTACTGCATCTATGGAGGCAAGTTGGCCACTTCAGGATAGATACAGGCCAGTCCGGAAGAAGAAATGAAGCAGTGGGGAGGAGGTGATATAATATTGTGCCACAATACAATAGTGGCTGCAATTAGAATAATCAAGCACGCCGAGTGCATGACTGCTGCAGGGTGAGTAATACTTAAATTCACTGAGCATGTGATAATTTGAATATGATTTCCAGTGGTCTTGGGGTGATCACTAGCCGAATTAAAGCAGACGGATGTGTACCGTTTCGCATGTAGGTAATTTCTTTAGAGGCTCACCTATGGAATATCTAGGAAGGTCGAGAACTTGAGCACAGATAGAACTTCTCAAAAACCGACCAAAAATGTGTTTGTTCCGTCGACTGCCTTTTGTTATACAAAGCTATCCTAACTCTGTTTTAAGGCAAAAGGCGCCTAAACAGCACCTTGGTAAGGCGTGAGAGTAGACAATACGCTCGCGAAATTACTCAAATTACCTCATCATCGAAATAAAGAACAACGTTGTCATCCGTATGCTCAGATAACAGGAGACCACCGTGAGTGAAACAACAACTTATTTTAATGCACAAACGCCGGTGATGATGCTGATGTAGCGGTTGGATCACATCTGCAACCGCCGCAAATGTACAGTCCAGCCACTATATCTACTTTGCATTACGGCATAATAAAGATGGGTCTAGTACAATTGATTCGGCTCTCCTTGCTCCTCTGGTCAAGGAAGGATTACCCAGTCACTGACCAATGACCGACGGAATACGGACTGGTAGCGAGAATTGGATCTGTACTGCCATATTCGCCGAGTTAATCGATTGACTGCCCATTTCCCATTTCGAGCCACGCATCATTTTACACTAACAAGTTTTTGCTTTCCATAGATTTCTAATGTCTGTGCATACGTATATGGGCTAGGGGACGAGCATGAGGGCAACTAACGTGAAGAAGGAAGCAGATACTGTCTCCTCCTCAGCTCTATCAATCGTATTCTTTTTATAATGTTCCCACAATTGTGAAATCACGCTCTGATTTGCCGCACTTATTGTGTAAAAGGTGTTGCATTCGTTTGAACTTCTCGATTTTTTCTTAAATTCGTCAACTGCTGAGTTGTTTTGTCAATAGGGCAAGAATTTTCGCTTTACCCTAAAAGGTAGCATTTTAATTAAAATTATTCTTAAGGAGTTTATTCATCTTTATTACCGACAGCTCGTATCAAGCACTTGAGAGTTAGTGTTGAGAAAGTCAGGATAGCTTAGCAGTGCATGATTTTATCTAGTGATCTAAACCAGTTGCTCACGTCCAATGCTCACTTCAGTAACCTTGTGTTTCCACTTACTGTTCAGTATTAAGCACGGAGGGGCATTTACTCCAAAACTATTGCACTGGCCGTGGGGCCAACTGACAATTTCCACGGATCTTGTTCGTTATATTACTTTGCGGACAATGCATACGAAGCACCCCCTTACCCAATTGCTCATTTTTTGACTCGCTATTGAGCTAGAGACGCGAGCATCAGTATCTGTAAACCTGGGACTATCTTCGGTTGTTCTGAATATTGCTTGCTTTTCAACCGAGCGACTTAGTCGTGTACCCACTATTGGCAGGTATTGCTGCCTGGATGGCTTCGATGTTGACAGTCCCACAATTGCATACATTTATGCACCCTGTGAAGGTTACTTGTGGTCTGTCGCCTGCCTCATTCGTGGCTGCGGTGTTCTCCTTAGCTGCTAGAGCTTTGCAATGTTTTTAAGCCATCTGTTAACTTATAAATCGGCTCTGACCCAATGGACCTAAACTGGCTGATACCATTTACGACAGCTATTCGCGGATAGGGATGTTATTGTGCATCTACCATTATGTGCATGATTGTTAACCTGAGTTCCATGGCTGCGAAGGCTGAACTACAGATACCAATGCAGTGGTAACACTTGGGATAAATTAACGCTCTACCATTTGGGCAAACTTCATTTATCCTCTTCAGCATGCCATGGAGCTTGCGCTCCTACCAGTAAAGCGCAAATTGAGACTCTGTAGTGAATACTGGTCCATTGACATCGGCTTTACCAGGTAACATGCCTAGGTCATGCAAACCATCGCACCCTACCTACGCGGGTGTGTGCTGGTGGAGGTGGGTACGGTGACAATGTGAATAGGGCCATGCACTGTTCGCATGAGCGGACATGTTTAAACCGATATGGACTGATAAATGTTCAATTTTATTCGCCGTGACTACCTCAGGACTGGTGAATGGCCAATTCTACTCACCGTAGCTATGTCACTTCACCGTTTGCTATGTCACTTCACCGTCTTTTCCTCCCATCATGTCTGCACTACTTGCCCTTACACACCCACAACCCCATCTGGATGCGCACAGGATGTCCGTGTTCCGTCCATTTAAGAGGACTGCATAAATGCATGGATAGATTGTTTCTTGAATCCATTGGATCACTTTTATTCTTAAACGAAAGTGCTGTAGGACTGATGCGTTTACCACTGGCATCAAAATCCGAATCCTTTAGAGGTGTCCTTAGTTTGGTCGGTGTCATGCTGTTTCCTCATCAGGCTTCGTCCTGGTGAGCTACGTATCCGGCCTCACAAGGAGCGTTTTCAAATTGTCGCTTTGTTCACTGGAGACCGCAGATTCGATTAAAATCAGGTTATAGAATTCAGCAGGTTCAGCACTTTGCAACACACTTTTGCGGTCGATTCATCCGTCCACTTAACAACATTAGCCAAATAACGTCACGTGATATAGAACTTTAGTGTCTATGTGCTTAAGTGCAGCCCTCAGCACATCTAGGGTAGCAGCGGTCTAGAGGTTCGAAAGTGAATGAGCCGAAACCAGCGAGAGACGCTTTTAACTTATTTCGATCGAAACCAGCAGGATTCTTACCACAGAGATATTATTCGCTGCTACTCGTCATGCTCACATGAAGGGCATAACGGTTAATGTTATCAAGGTATGAACCGATTCATAAAATATGGGACGCGGTATTCGCGGAATAAATTTACCTGAGAACAAACATATTGCCCGACTTCTTAAGAAAAAGTGGACGCATGATTTGTGCGCATCTGTGAATGGAAAGTGGCGAGAACAGGAAGGTCGAGGAAATGCAAGTTGACTTACGTACCTGCATATGCAAATAGGGAAATCTACACGTTGCCTTGTTGGCATGAACAGATCTGCTTTTAACTTTTGAAAACATTTGGACAGATTCAACTAGCTCAAAACCTTTTGTGTACTTTCCGCATCATCATAGAAAACAGCAGCTGCAAAATATCGCCTTTATTTGAACAAATTTGGGTCATTAACTCTCAACTGCCTCCTTTATGACTACAGCCTGAGAAATTGGTAACATGTGCTTGCCATTGTAAATGCATAACCTTCCGTAAACCATCATGCTTGCACTCCAAAAAATGAGTAACATCTATCAGGGAGTTATCAGTATCGTGACCTATAAAGGGCGAGCAGATTAAGGGTCTGAGAATTAACTTACTAATGATATTTAAGTAGCACAACTTGTGGTCTGAATGTGTGCACGACTATGCCTTAAGACATGCTAGCAGGAAAAACGATCGGAACGATGCTATTCGAAGTGTGTTTCACTCAGTCCATCAGCGTGTCAGTCCCCAGCCTGAAGGTTGGAAGCTCAATGTCGCTTTAGACACACAATTGTCCCTCGAAAATACAAATATAAAAGAAAACACCGTAGTGTCGCGATGGCCGAGTGGTTAAGGTGATGGACTCGAAATCCGTTGGGGATTCCCCACGTAGGTTCAAATCCTGCCCGCGACGCGTGTGTTTTTTGACAGACTATTCAGTCTCGGCACCGTCTTTCAACTACGCGCATAAAGCGGTGCAGGCAAGCATTTATCACCCGTTCACTGAACCCAGCCGTCGAGTTCCACGGTTGTGAGGATTGAGTGAAGAGCCAGCACAGTGGACTAACAGCATCGTGCTTTGAAGAGAAGCTAGCGGAACCAAAGAAGCCAAATGGAATTACATGCGATTATTCACTAATGCCTTAAGCAGGACTCGAACCCGCACTGGAAACTTCCGATGGGTCTCAACTCATCGCATTGCCCACTTAGCCATCGAGATGCCCTTCCAATTCTCCTCATCTCCTGTTGTCGGTGCCACGCAGATGTTCCCCAAATCATTGCACTGCCTGAGCTCACCACAGTAAGTAGCAGCAGTTATTACCATTGTTGATGACGTCTTCACGGCCACTGCACAGATGACTGTGGGCAACTAAGTTGGTGCAAATTCGACACGCTCCAGCACATTGTGTTGGGATTTGTGAGTGTTAACAATTACAAACCAGCCCGAAGGGCATTAAACTGACGATCTAAATTTATCCCGTTCGAACCCGGGTCGCGGTAGATGTCGTTATTGCGATTTTGCTTCCCAACCCTTCCTTTGCTTGCGCCTTTGTACATGTAGACGCGATGATGGGTCGACCACAACGAAGGCGTCTAGGGTGTAGTGAAGTGGACTGCCATTATGCTCTGACTAGAGGGTGATTAACGCTACCACTACGCACGTGAGATTCAAAATCACGCAGACATATCGGATGGGCCAACATTCTATCTACTTAAGCTTTGGTTGCCGCGTCACTTTTCGATACTTCCCTCCCGTTTCATCCATTCCCTTTTCACCACCCCATGACCTTATCACCGCTAACACACCTGCTCAACTTAACACCTCGCACATCATCAATGGCCACGATGCTGCGCTCTGCGCACTCTTCACACTTGACTCATTCTGCCAACTTTGGCCACTGTCAACTGCTCACAACCATAGGTGCCCTGACACCGCCATCCCATTGACCGCCACTCCTGATCCGTCAGTGCTCCCTATGGCTAAATCCGCCCACGTGGGCAGCTGAATGGCCTATGTTTGAATCAGTGAGAGCGCGTGATTCAGTGGCGTAGTTT
>LWMK02000506.1:0-10801 GCA_001693075.2 Taenia saginata
TATCGAGTATGTGACTATAAAGGAAGTGCTTATGGTGAATCTTAAATGCCATAAGGCCGATTGAGTAGATTTCGGGTAAAAATTATTACTCTTTTCACTCACCCCATTGTGGCAGATAAAGAATTATTGAACTAGTTTCATCAGCTTGTCCTAACCCGATAATCCTTCGTAAATACAAAAAAACAACGCAGTCAGCACAAAGCAAACAAGATTATGAACAGACAAGATTTTGTAGAAGAGATGAGGTAAGATATTTTCTTTTGGTTCCATTTTCCTGCCTGTTGTTGAGATACTTCCTGCTTAGCCCCCACAAAGGAATCACTATACTACCCAATAAAGTAGCATATAACAGGGATTCAAATATTTTCCTGTTTGGCAGCTAATCAAACGTGGGAGTGAATATTCACGACACCTCCCCAAGCAGGTGATACTGCCGTGAAAGTGTCAGCATTTTGCATTTGATCGAATAGATAACTCATCGAAGGTTGCTATGATTATTTAAGTAGGAGGCGTTCTTGCCTAGTCGATTCGTTGAATTAAACTGTTTGAGGAAAGGGAGACGCTGGATCTGAGAAAATCTCCTATTGCATGCTTGAAGGCCAACAACCTAGCGTTGTCACTTATCCAGAAATTAATCCAGCAAAACATTCATCGTAGAAGCATTGTGAGATATTCATCAATGTCAAAAGGTGAAACCAATGCTTTTTAGCATTTGTCGTGCAACTGAGACGAAGATTTTAAAACGATCCAGGGGAATTCGTCCTGCTCTATTCAAATGAGTAATTTGCCTGTGAACCAACCATTGGTCATTTAGATTATTTTGCCGCATCAAAACCTGGAAATGGTCCTTTGTGCTACACGTTAATTATGCCGGGTAGCGCAAACAGTACTCGAGTTCTACACTCGTGTGAAAGAAATAGCTGCGGTGATTTGGCCGCTTGCGTGCACCCATTTCACTTGGATTAGTCAGTCCGAATGCCTGCTTTTTACGACCAAGTCATTTAAACTAACCTTAACAAAGAGCAGTTAAAGTCCGTAGGCGGTCCAAAAGCCTCAAGTTTACAGATTCAGGAAAATTATTTGGCAATGTGGCAAAGCATGCCAAAAATCCACCACCTCATCCAAGTCCAGACTAAAGCTGTAAGAAATGAAGAGCCGATCTCTCAGTAAGGGGTGAAGGCGTGTGACTCTGCAGTATCAGCGCACGCACTCCTATGCTTGATCGACCCGCTGCAGGAAAACAGTGGCACCACATGCTTAAAAAGGGGTTAAGTTGAACCACCCACACTATCTGCTTCGTGACAATTGATTTATGGAGGAGTTGTTAGAAGCAATGATTTGTGCCTGCTTCATCAAGAAGGCTTATAGAAGGTTTGCCGACAATCGGTCAATAATGCACTCAGGTTATGAAATACTTAAGCACAAGGCCTTATAATAACGAGATGACTTGATTTAAGATAAGCACAATGGGTGGTGACTTTTTAAAAGTGGGTAGAAATTCAACTGAGGAAACTTAGACCTTCCTTTGGAGATAGTAGTAAAGGATTGACCCGTTTCGCTGCAAATCAGGGACAGTGCAGAGACTGATTATATTCAGCCGTTAGGAAATCGGATATGCCTCAAGAACTAAAGGCTGAGAGGTATATGTTTATCAGGGTAAGAAGCCGTTTGGGAATGACAATGTGAAAAATTGGATTAAAATGATCGCTAAAAGTCAGTGATAGCCACTACGTTTCCTCTGCACGGAATTGTATAAGGCTGACAATTTGTTCGAATGCTATCCCCAAATCGCTCAATATTATAAGAATAATCGAAAGGTAAGTTGAAGTTGTAAAATATGGACCACAAGTTAAGCACTTAGAAGGAGAAGGTAGATAGAATTAGGTGCAGTGTGGGGAGTTCATGTTTCCCTTCTTGTATATCCCAATCGTATACGTACGTGCATTGTCAGCAGGAGTGCTTTTTACAAAGGAAAACAGTTGCAGTGCTTACTTCCTCACATCGTGGCATCAAGTGAGTGGAAGTTAACTTGAGCCTAGTCCATGAATCACTGCTACGATCGACCGTGGTACAGGTAAATCCGGACGTGCGAGGCTGTGGAGTTGCTGATTAATATGTCTATCCACAGTGGATGCACGTGACCGGAGGCACGGATATAAATCAACATGTCTATCGACTATGAGGTCACATGCACATCAGCAGTGGACGCATGACACGAAAGCATAGGCCTAGGCTGAAGTATCGATAGTAAACCAAGGCTGAAGCACTTTGCGTGGGTATCCTGAACTTGGAAGGAGGCAAAGCGATATGCAGGTATCTTTGTGATGAGTGGCACCATTTGAGGCTAGGAAAAGAAAAATACGTGAATTTTTTAGGGATAGTTTGCGTGACTAGGGAAGGTACACAAGTCAAGTTACGTGGTTCTAATGGCAGTCACATTTAGGCTAAAATTTGTGTAGACACGTTTGCAGACTCTAACGCAACGAGGCTTAGAATTGTATCCATACTTCCGATAGTGAATTAATCTTGAAATAACTTAAGACATTGATAATTAACTCTAGCAAATTATCCTCAAATGGGTGATATCTGACTCTGAGAAGTCAGTCCTTAGTGCATATAAGCGGCTAGAGTAAAATAGTTAACTAATCCACTCTGACCCTGCGTATGGGGTCAAATTCGATTAGTTAGGGGCATCAGTGCCTTCCTTAAATGGCCAGACACCCACTCCTGTAGTTCGATGGGCATCGGCACTACAGACTACATCCATTGTTATGTATTTGAGCTTACCTGTCCATACTTCGTCAATGAAAATCCCTTAACAAGACAGCGACGATAATTTGGTTATTTTAAGTTGTGAAATCGATGACTGTCACTGCGCGAGTAGGGCTTAATGTGACAGTTGATAGTACCCAAACTTTTTTCTTTTCTCGAGCAGGTTATGCGTGTTTAGCCTAATCACCATTAATTCTCCATTTCTGCCTTTTTCTTTCGTCACAAGAAAATTCCCACTCCTCCCCCCTCCTCCATGTGTCCCCAGATTGCGAATGTGAGCGAGTTGCTCCTACTTAATTTGAAGTGCAGAATTCCTTTTTCGTCTTGTAAAGAACCCCTCTACCTGACGCTTCAAAATAACAGATAAGAATGTGCGCTTCCATCCTTAGTTACTCTTTACCTGTCTATTTGTTTGCCCAAGTTTAGTGGTATTTCATTGCGTGTTTTTATTTTGATTTCTCTAGAGAGCCACCTCAATTGGTGTAGCACAGAAACAGGTAGGAGCTTGCATGTGTGTGCTTTTGTGTATATGAGTGCAAAGGCACAATAATCCCATCCTTTGTGACATTGACGTCAAGGTTTAAATAGCCTATCAATGGGGGTGATATTAGATTGAACTCAGATTGATGTCAGCACATTGTCTCTTTGCGTTATCAAGTAGGAAGGTCGCCAAATCACGACTTCTACCCTAGCTTTCATTGAACAATAATTAAGAATGCAGTGATAAAATTTGCAGATCATATAATCCCTTACACGTAGTCCATTCCTTGGGTAGGCGTTGAGTTGAAAATTCGTTCTTTCCTAATCATGGTCACCTGATTTACTGTTTAAAATGCTTTAGAGCGGCACGATACTGCCATGCAGAATAATTAGTAGAAGTGTGTAGGATATACTCCTGCTGTAATGGGTCGACTGTGGGAGAAATTCGCCATCAATATTATATGTTCTGCAAGCCAGAGCCACTAAATGTAAGCACAAAATCAAACCGAGAGAAAAAAAGTCATGCTGTTTGTTTGTTTGTTTCCAACGTAACAATCGTCATTTAAATGCTTTCATTGCCGTGCATGCTCCACAGTAATAATTTGTTGGGTTGATGTACAATCACTGGGACTTAAGGCCCAAATGCACAGCAGTACTCGGTTCTCGACTTAAATTGTTTATCCACCTAGAAGAATGTGATTGCAATGTTCATAATTTTGCATTGGCTTGTGTGCTTTGGCCTGTCAAAATTGTGATTTCAGACATTAATCTCACCTCCCGATGAGGATACGAACCTTGGTTCCCTCATGACGCGTTTTATGCCTTACAAATTAGTTGCATAGATGAAGGGGTTCGAAATTGCAGATGAACGAGAGAAACGATAGAGTTTCTAGGGTTTAGCTTAGATCGAGCCTATAATGTATTAGTTACCATAATCAATTCATGCTGGTGTACAAAGCAAGGTCGTGCGTTGGCGTAAGTCATTGCAATTGGAAGGCACCAGATGAAAGTGAGAAAGCGCGTAACACATGCAATGCTTTACTCAAAATTTTAGTGAATTGCGTTTTCCTGTGCTTGAATCATGTGACATTCTAATTGATTGAGAAGTAGCGCCCATTTGGATAAGTGAGATATGCCCTAGTTACACAAAAATAACTACTGATTCGAACTGGTTAAGGGCATTTACTGTATGATGCTGCGATAAATTTAGCCACAATTAGGCTTAGATTTCCTCTAGATACTGTATGATGCTGCGATAAATTTAGCCACAATTAGGCTTAGATTTCCTCTAGATTGACTTACATGCACCGCAAAGATACAGTCACGCCAGAAGTGTGTGAGCCGTGACACTTAAATAATGCACAAGTAGTTGTTGATTACAACTTTGTTTCACTTACGGGATTCTATTTTCCCAGCATTTCATTTATTCATCGACTAGCANTTCATTCATCGACTAACATTCAAATCCAGAGAGCAAATGGCACGGTAGTACTAAGTAAGCGTCTGTCTCTCCTTCTTTCTGGCGCTACAGCGAACCTCAAAGTTCACTTAAAATCAGGTTATATGCATTAAGAATGTCTTTTTATGAATTTCTCTATCAACATCATAAACGTAATTAATGTGATGATATAAAGCAACTTTTAAATGACTGTGAAGGGATTTCTTTCCAGGCCAGTTTAGTAGCGGAAGTAGCAGCACATTCCTTTCTCCTTTCCATCCTTGGGCACTACGGGTGGCGTGCATTTGTATTAAAGCCATCAACAGGAGCCAGTGACGCATTCAAACTAGTCCAACACACACAAGCACACGTCAGAGGTGTGGTACCTCGGTCAGCCTATCCGGTGCGAATGCCACAGATATCACGTAATCGCCGTCGTGACGTGTCAGTGGTGTGGTTCGAACACCTTTGTAGATAAATGCATCCAAACACGGTGGCATGGGGTATACTTGCCATTCTTGCGATCTAGATTATAATTTGCACTGGATGTGAAGACTGTTCATTCACTTATGCCCAGCGCACTTCCAAACATACGCAATGTGGCCCACTTTGCTGAACCACTTTGCTTGTTCCAAACAGTAGAGGAGAACTCCAAAAATAGCAGCATATAGCTAGATTATGAGGAAAAGAGCAGCGCTTCAGCATGCATTTCTAAAGATTTGCACTGATAAGTTCTATTTGGAGCTTGACAAACTTTAAATCAGGGCAAATGTGTTCATGAATATACGTAATTACTTAATGATCACAAAGGGTGAGTAGCACACTTACTTCGTGAAATCTTTAAGCAGAATCGTTAACCTTTCCTAGCCATGATACCCTACCTTGTGGAAAAACGTATTTGTACACAGTCATTGCCGATCAAGCCAATCTACTGATAAGCGCTCCGTCAAAATCAACGATAGTGTCAGTCGTAGTTTCGATTACTTCAAGCACATTTGTCTGGCCATCCATCCATATACCATGGATTACGGTTTCTGGTCATTTGCACTCCTATTGTGGATTTCTCGTTTGGCTGTTGCAAATCCGTATCCTAATTTTACTCTTGACACTCTTCGAAATCGCTGATCGATCCTTCCACTCATTTTGCCATCGCGCACCCATTTGTGGATTTTTCTCAAATTTAACCACCCACTTCTCCTCTTATCAGTCTATTTCACAATCACGGATATCTTAATGCGTGACAAGTTGGAACCGATTGATTCGAAGCGCATCTGCCTGTGATCTGCAATTGGTAGCCTTAGAACCACATGATGGTTCGCAACACATCAAGACGTGGTGCTAACCACCTTTGAATAATCCATCCACAATAGAATCTCGCTTTATATGTTGCTGCAGTTCCTCTGGTCTTTGATTCCACTGCATAAAATTTTCTCAGCCTGAGACCAGGTGGATGCGATGGCTTCACTTTAACGAGATTCTACTATGCTTTGTGGCCTATTGGTTAAATGTGCTTCATTTTCATCCTATAGACGACTCACCGCTGCAGATCTTTGACTCAACATCCACAATGCCCCATCTTATCACCCATTTGCCAGTCTCCAAGTCACCCACATTGGTGTAGACCACACACTAGAGCAGTTTTGACCCTTTTTACCAAAGCTTTAAAATACTAGCTCAAACTTGATTTTTGATTTTGCTGATAAGTCAGGTGACACACACTGCCATTTCTACACAAGTACTAAGTCGCAGTAATTTGAATTTCAGATTCCATGGCCTCATCCATTTGGTCGCAAAAGTAATCCCCCACACATTACCGTATGCCAAGACTGAGGCGCAACTCGGCCAAATGTTGTGTAGCCAATGCGAAATGAGCAGGTTTTGGGCTTGTCTGACTCTGCTAAAGTGTTAACTGGTCATTGCTTTGCTTTCTTCCTTTCCCTTTTGTCTCGTACCCATTCTCTCCTCTAAGTCCAACTGTATTCATTCGCTATAAGTAAGACTACGTGCAGTTGAATGACCGATTCATTAACCACACATTTTGTTTACATTCTTCAAGAATCTGGTGGCATTTTATTGCTCATTAGACTTCCCTTTTTCAAACCCACTGCTTCATAGATTGGAACCATCCGGTTTCTTTATTAACCCCATCACGTTTGTTGCCTTCTATTTGTTTTGATTAATTTTTTCCTTTTTACTTTTGTATCTCTACCTTGTCCATGCCATACTATGCTGGTGATTTACATTTACTTGTAAAGTGTAGTGAGCATTCCTTAGACTACCATCGGCTCCGAAGTAGGCAAATGTGAGGGTGTTTACAATGCGATGGCTTTTGATTGATAGATACGGAGAAAGGCAAAGAGATGTCAGAAATGATACCCCAAATTATGCCGTAGCTGCCTATCAAATGTTCACTTTTGCGCGCACACACACGCACACAGTGAACTTAGACCAGCAAGACAAGTGTACATTACTGCTCATTTCTGTGAAATACTGTTTGCACACTACTTAGTTGGTCAAATGAAGAGCATTGGTAATATGCCAGATGAGCAAATAAGTGGTCTGACTGGACCACGCACCACAGTGGGGCTCGAACGAGGGCTAGGGAAGAGGACTTTCCCTTCCTCGAGAACTTTGAACGGCTTCACTCACACGTGATATGTCTGGATATCAGCGATAGCGAGCGTGGAGACCTCAGTCTGCCTTGACTTTCGCTTGATGTGTGGGTACTGTTGTGTGTGTCTGTGTGTGAGAGCGTCTAAAAGTAGCTGTGATACATGATTGCCGGGACAGATAGCCTAGCGTGGTGACAGGTCTGCAAGGCATTATAGTTCAGTAAGTCTCCCACTGCTGCTGCATGTACTGTGGCTGCAGATAACGTTATAAATGGCGTACAATACGAGTGTGGGTAGGAAGTGGAAGGCGTGATCAATGATTAGAAGTTTAGGCCTCGCTTTGGGAAGTCTTCAGTAGTGGCAAATGTGACGTCTTGATGGATATTTATAGTTAATTTCTTATGCGAATCAGTATCTCTCACCTAGAAGACCAGTAGTGGCTGTTTAACCTCTAAAGTGGAGGTGAAGAATCTTCACTATCCAGCTATAAAGTAAGCAAATGCAAAACTCAGATGCATATGCAGCTCACGGTACGTCAATGTTATGGTTCCACAATACCTATTCCAACTTATCACTTTTCTGCCTTTGATAGAGGCCTAAGAGAATCAAATGGATTGAAAATGGACCTCATACTCAAATGCTTAAAGTGGGCAGTGACGTGTTGTCAAGCATACAAACAGAGACAATAAATTGGCGCATGGAAAGGAATAAATACGTGAGCTGATGGCTTAACTCGATTTGTTGAGGACCAAGGAGGAAGTGGTGAATGGGAAGAAGACCAACGGTAAGAAAGAGCAGATTCCGAAGAGGAGGTTGTTGAGGGTGACCTAAAAGGTGAGAAGGACAGCAACATGAGGACTAGGATGAGTAGCTGAGGGCAGTTATAGTGTTCACAGTTGATTCGGCATAATCGCTTCGAGGACATATCGCCTGATCCTGTGTTTCGTCCCTGAACAATGATTCATTTAGCTACCTCCTAGGTTTACGCTTCGTCCGTTTTTATGCTTGTCTTCTAGTTCATTATCGTAAATTATAGGCCCTAGGACTTTAGTCCAAGGGTTTTAGTTTTGAATTCCTGATAGCCCCTTGTCCTCCGATTCTCCTATCTATCAAGCAGAATTCAATTTTGTATCGATGTCCCTTTCCCCTTGGCAATAAGGACTGGGTGGCGCATATTATAGGAAGCAGCAGCCCAAAGGCCAGCCATGCCCGTCCCTACTTCCTACTAATAAGGATAGACATCAACTGCAGATGGGTGTAGCATTGTGGACTCTGTGCAAATAGCCATGGGGGGCAGCGCGATTTGCGAGAAAACACTCTCACCTCGAGTAAGACAAGAGTTGTCTAGATTGCCACTCCCCCACTTTCAAGGTCTTAGGAGCAAAGTGCAAACCGATCATAGTGCTGGATAGCACTGATATGCAAACACAGTTGTGGCAGGGATAGAAATATAGTTTTGAGATCAACCTAATGGATAGATTACCCTACGAGAAATATTTTGCAAAGAAAATACGGCTGATGAGGAGCAACACATGAAAGGCGGACAGCAATCAACAAATTCATCTTGTAAAGGGGCCTTAATTTAAAATGCAGCACTCGGCTAATACGCCTTGCCATCTGTATGAAAAGTGGTAGTTGTGGGCGAGTATTTTCACTTGTCTGAATAGGTGGTGGTGGCTTGAAGTAGTCAGGAGTGTGTGAGTGAGGAAGGGAGAGATCTATGCTATATCTAAACATCTGTTTAACTGTGCCTTTTGTTACCACTTTTGTGCTTGCACTGTCGATTTGACAGTATGGTGTCCTGCTCATGCCCACGGATTGCCAAGCTTTCTCTGCGAAAGTGGTTCATGTCGTGATGTACTTACATTGGCTCAGTAGAACTTATCTGGGTGTTGCAAATGATAGGTAATTTGACACTGATTGGCGAGTCGGCAAACAAAAATTACATCATAGCACACAAAGGCACTGCAAGTACTTTCATTAGAGTATACTCTCCTTAGGGTCTGGCATTCTATGAAAAATGACAGGAAGACAATACCTAATCACAAATTAAGGCAGCCAGTCATACTGCATCTGATCGCTGTTTCACGAGGCATGGTGCACTAGGTGGTTGAATTTTATTTTATTATTTGCAAACTTACCAAAGTATTCCCAATGAAATCTGAATTTCCAACAAATGCATTGCCCGTGCATGGCACAGGTTCCAAGTATATTGCTACATGGGGCGCTCAGTCACAATGCCCGCTCAAGATACGTTTATATCGACGGGCATCTAAGCATCAGTGTATTCTTCTGTGTGCCCTTTTAGATTGTCGTTGACAAGCGCTACTCCACTTACTGTGTAGTAAAACAATATTTGCCTCGAAAATCACCATCTTTAAGCTCACTCATAACACCAAGCCTCTCATGAAGCAGACACATGAGTTTTCCATCCCTTTGGCTTTCGCAGTGGTAATTAGTAAGTTTTAGTGAATAAGACATGATTTAAACCATTACGATTTGCTCTAAGAAAAATCGTTACATCCATTTCAAATGTTTGTCAACTTACCACTTAGGCTATCACCTAATTCCGCGAATTCGCGCCTGCATTCGTCCAGCCAAAAGCTTGCTCAACAAGTTGTGGCCACTTGTTACAAGTGACGTTTGTCTTGGCTTGTTGCATTTTATCTGCAGTGTAACAGATTGTGGGAAGAAAATAGATTGTTTGTAGGTCAACAAACGACAGGTGGGCTTACAAATCGAAAAAGAAATAGGACCTACTGCCACATAGGCTTTATATCAGCAAAATACTTCGCTATATGTCAAACTCTAAAAGGCTTCGTTTGAAGGACCCCCTAGGTGACTTGTGCTGCCATTTGATGTTTAGAGCAAGAGGAGGAGCAGACTTCCAAATGCGCCTTCATCAAGACCAGTCTCAGGCATGTTTCGTGTTTAGAGAACACACAGGGAATGTCACCTGAAGACTAAGAATGCCTTTGCATCGTTCTTGCTGCAAAATATGTTAAAAACAGACCACCGCAGCGTTGATCAGGCTTACCTCTCAAATAGGTTGTTGAGTAAAGGATGAAGTGAAGCTCAGCACCAAAGCTGATGTGAGTTTCCTCCCCACAAACGTAGTGTCATCTCTTCAGATCATCAAATTTGGTTTTTTTAAGCATTAATTAAACAAATATTAGCAATCACCCCTCCAAAAGATGACTTTGCCTCACTTCGACTGAAGGGAGAGCTTGGGTTGTAGCAGTTGCATCATAACTCGCCCCAATCATTGAAGGTTCGGCACTTTCGTCAAATTGCAGATCTTCTCCAATGCCCTGACCCACCACATCCAAACAAAATTGCATTACTGATGAATTAATTTTTACACTGAGCTGAAAGTTAGCTGGGGCAGTTTTTCCCGAATATTTGACTTGCCGTGAGGAAAAATGCGCTTCGGATGGGCGAATTGACATCATAGATTAAGGCTAACAATTTTAATGCAACCACTTCATTCACTTTAAAC
>LWMK02000506.1:10919-51623 GCA_001693075.2 Taenia saginata
GGCATTCATTTGCAAGAGTTGCAAGAGGAAAGAGTGTGTTGTGTTCGCCACAGCATTTTAACAAGGTATTCAGCCCTAATTTCCAGTTGAAATATGGGTTTGCCTACCCCTCTCACTAATGTAGCATACGTACTTCATTGTAACATTGGAAGCATATAAAACGGCCCAACTGTGTGCCCTCGTTCACATCTCAAGCATTCTATCCGATTCAATGGAAACAATAGGACTTCAAAAGCGATACACTTTGTTTTGATGAGAGCACACATTCATATTTGTAGCTGCACGTACTCGGTGACGCATATATATAGCGTGGACACTGAGCTCCTGGCGTAAGAGTGGCACAGTAGCTCTCCTCAATGGCAGCGCACCTTGTGGCCATCCTCGTAATCCAGAGCGGTCTAGTTTGTATAGGGTTGACTTCCGCAGTCATTTTAATGCATATTTAGAGTGCACTTGGGCACAAATTATCACAGAGGATTCGCGGGACTCTTTCCGACTTTGCGTATAACTTCGATTGTCCAAGTATAGTGTTTGTAAACGAAGTTTACCAGAGCAACCTCACAGTGTTCGACGAAAACGGAGCCAGAGCTCCACCAAAGTGGTAGGGTAGACCACCATTCGGTCATGAATCCGCAGGTTTGCTAGCATGTTATACTGTGTTTTGCTGTGTCACGTAGTCAGTATTACTTATGAGCAGTGTTCTACTGGCAACTGTTGGTTAAGGAACGCAAAATGTATACACATACGTGCATCCTGATGCCAAATCATGATTTCCAGTCAGGAATTGTCACATTTTCATCGTCGTAGAAGTCAGTCTGCTATCTCTCGGTGTTGCATCACTAAGGCACCTTAAAGCCAATTCAATCAATTGCTCCTTACCAGAAATATTTGCCTACGGTTCCACGACCTCCTGATCGCGTCATCTGCGCCCCATTTCAATCGCGACAGATGGGGTCCAGACCAAGCTTACAGTGAGTCAGCAAACATGCGCAGAGTGAGAGGCAGATAGGTAGACGAGGACGGATAGAGATGTCACCAAGCCTAATTTGTCCACAAATTTCGCCAGTTTCGCCTACTTTCTTGCTAAACATATAATTGTTAGTTTAAACTAATTTGCTTGCCTTTCATAATCCAAACCNTTTAAACTAATTTGCTTGCCTTTCATAATCAAAACCTAATGGGAATAGCACAACTCCTTTAAAGCATGACCGTCCTCATTGTTCTGGCGCAAGCACGGCTGATTATGAAACCCAGGCTGCTTCTAAAGCAGATTCCGTGGTTCACAACAAGCCCTTGGTACGTATTACTCTGTCACAATTTCATTCTTCACCCTTAGCCTCTTTCCACTCCACATTTTCTTCGTGTCTCTATTATCGCTTTCTTGCTTTCTTGCCTTCTGCGTTATTTCGTCACTCCTTTCTCGTCTGTTGTATTACTCCCTGTAGGTATGGCCTACAATTAAAAGGAGTCTAAAATTCAATCGCGTAAAATCAAAGATCCATGCAGTCTCTTAAAAAGCGATGGAATTCCACTTGAATTCAGCAATGAACGCCATGCGTAAGGGTGGGTGAAATGCATCCACAACCACCAGGTCAAGCGGTTCCTGCAGTAAGTTAGCTGCTCCTGCACCAAACGGGTGATTCGTTGTCTAATCTGTCTCAGACGCAAGCGTATCGTTCGTATAGAAAAGGCCTACTTATACTTATTTTTATAGTGTACTCACATATGGCACTGCTTATTCGCCCGCCAATACGTGGGATGAGGAACATACCACTATAACTGCGTTTTTGTGTTTTTAGCCCATCTGGAGCGCACCAGATAAATTAGAATAACAAATGGATAACATTTTATGCGGTGATTTTGATATTTTGAGAACGACGATTGCCTCTGCAGATCCACACACCATTTCGGGAGCCACTTAAGTAATATGCGCGCAAATTAGGACATTTATGATTTGCTGTCCCACTCACAGTAAGCACCGTATTTGTCGAGTCCTCACTTCTCCTTTCAATGAGCCGTGAAAACCACTCTGATAAATTTGCCTCTTCACCACTTTAGACACACCTGATACAATGGATCTGAAACGCGAAATACTAGCTAAGGTCTTTCCTTCTCCTTTTAAAATTTGCATTAAATTCCAGCCTTCACACGCTCCGTTTATGCAAAAAGTTCCAAGTAAATCACATTTCCTATATTGACTAACCAATTGAGGCCCAGGCCAATTAAAGTTGATACACTTGATCTCCAGACGAAACGTTCTCATTTTTCCTTAACTGATCTTTGTGGGAACGCTTCATGGCACACTTGTATATTTGAGGGATTTGAGACTACTTGTGTTGCACTACAAGTTATTTTTTTAAGGCAAAGAACTATGAGAGTAGTAAATTTGCAAGCACGATTTGAGCACTATGCACAGAAGGAGCCAAGGCATTTCTCCTCATCATCACCCTGATTATCTTTACTTTCATGCATTGCTGGAGGTCTGATTTGCTTCACCACGAAAAAAGATTGCGTCTGCATTCACAGTTACCGTCTCTTCGTTCCTCCCGTCCTTCTCCATTCCCCTAAGTTACCATTAATCACAAATAGTTTCAGTGCTCAGAGAAGACTCAATCACAATCACTTTGCATTTGCATTCAGTGCCCAACTTTCTGTGAAGTAAAATAAGATATTGGAATTGCCTTGACATCTGTCCACGAAATTAATCTATTCGCATCAATTGAAGTGTACCAATTTTAGAGTTCACACTGTAAGTCTTCGAACCATTGACTATGCATTTGCAATGCAAACTCAAAAACTGCATTCCACTAAATACACTTCAACTTGCTTACATTAATTTTTATCCTCTTTTGAAGCTGCCGTTAGCACCTTAAGCAAATCACCCACTTTCGACACTAGCATCACCGCCTCTTCCTTCGGTATTACCCAATTTAATAGAGTGATATATACGTGAAATAATTCGCAAGCAATTACAGTGCGAAGGAATGTGGCATGATGAGTTAAGGACTCACTGTAGGAAATAGCACAAATGAGTGAGAGAAAGTGTCGAGGAACAGAGAGTGGCACGGAGGACTAAAGTGAGGTGCAGATGATTTTAGCCTAACAAAGTGAGCTGGCGACCCCGAGCGTTCTGCTTCCGCCACCGGTGTGCGTACTAACCCAGACCAGCGTAGCGTAACCTCAGTGACGCGTCACATCCACGGTCACCTACGCAAGGCTCTCACCGGCGTCCAGCGCCTCCATACTAATCACCATTCGACTCCTTACTGACCGCATATTCTATTGCTTCCATTTTCTTTCAGCTTCTATGGGTAGGAACGCACCACTTTCCACAACCAAAAATATGCACTTTGCTACCTTCACACTACCAAATCGAGCACAAAATTTTGTATTTTACGAAAACAACGACACTTGGAGACGTGGTCATCTAAATTTACACGAATTACTTATATGAAAGTTCAAGTGCCTACGCATTTGTGGTTTTCTTCCTGTCAAATGGCGTTAAACTCCTATTAATCGTCATTTTTTACTATCTGTCTGTGTGTCATTAATAGAACCCACTTTACGAATTAGCATTTGCTTTAATTCTGTTTAACGGGACTCATTCCGCAACCACTATCATCGCTCTCTTGCTGCTCTGCATGGCGCTCAATGGGAACGTTGTAAAAGGTGACGTTGCTAAGTCGACCTGGCAGAGTGAAGGAGTAAATGATGCTCGTGAGTCTAGCTTATATCTTCGACTTATTCAAGAGCATCTAGATGTGGCCAAGCTCAAATAAGCAACTGGGTGCGTTCATTAAAGCAATGCTATTTGTGCTGATACGTCTACCACAAGTACTATTATCACTGCATTAGCGTCACTTGCAAATGCGCCTGTATCATGGAAGTTGTCGCGCATTCGAGATTTTACAACTTTGGATGGTGTTGCCATATAAATCTAGTAGTGGTTAACGACCCAACCTCTAATGCTTTAGTGGTCCGCACCTTTCAATTCATCTGCCCTCTTCTTTCCACCACTTTGCAATTCCATGCATTCCATATGCACGGCGTTGCGTCGGATTACACCACATTTCACGTTTGCATATTCGCCCACGATCAGTAATTTAGCTTGTTCCTCTTGCTTGGATGGCTGTGATCCCATAAGTAATAGGCTTCCAAAGTGTCGTTGTTTTATAATTTAATCTGCAGACGGTCATGACATGCAAAACAACTTTAATAACAATATGCTTTCTTGTTTCTATGAGTTCCACATTCAAGCGTCACAACTTTTTCTTCAGTCCCCTGCTATGCCTTTACTTAAGATAGCTATCCTTAGAGCTAACCTTGAGGTACCTTACGCTCATGCTAACAGCCTTAACTTGCTAACATGTTGCGCATAACATATCTGACCGTCACATCCAGAGCCCATCTAAATATCAGCGGTGAAAGAAATGCCAAGACAACTCCCTTTACAGATCCATGTTCATAAAGACCAAAGGTCAATACAGGCTTTGCAAGTCGATGCTCATTTTCGTACAAATCNCCCACGATCAGTAATTTAGCTTGTTCCTCTTGCTTGGATGGCTGTGATCCCATAAGTAATAGGCTTCCAAAGTGTCGTTGTTTTATAATTTAATCTGCAGACGGTCATGACATGCAAAACAACTTTAATAACAATATGCTTTCTTGTTTCTATGAGTTCCACATTCAAGCGTCACAACTTTTTCTTCAGTCCCCTGCTATGCCTTTACTTAAGATAGCTATCCTTAGAGCTAACCTTGAGGTACCTTACGCTCATGCTAACAGCCTTAACTTGCTAACATGTTGCGCATAACATATCTGACCGTCACATCCAGAGCCCATCTAAATATCAGCGGTGAAAGAAATGCCAAGACAACTCCCTTTACAGATCCATGTTCATAAAGACCAAAGGTCAATACAGGCTTTGCAAGTCGATGCTCATTTTCGTACAAATCAGCACATGACATTAAACATCTGCCCATAGCAGTTGCTTTTATATCACTTGGCACCACCGAGTCTTCCCAGAAATTATTATAGACTAAGTTAGCATGGAAATGATTTTTTTGCTAGAGCTTGGAACAGAGCAGGGAATTCCACACTGCGAAGATGTAGATGCAATTTTATCTACAAACACTGTGACATTCGACTTTATTGGAGGTGAGTTGACACTTTGCCTACCATTACGCTAGGCTACACGAACACTTCGATTCCGCCGAGTTGTACATCCTTTCAAGGGTTTAGACAGAAAGTCGTGCCATTGTCCTCTGATCTCCTTTGCGCTGTACTTGCAGGAGAGCAATACTTTCATGAAAGGGTAAATGAATGTCCGAAAAATTGATTTACCCACTTGGTCTTTGAGCTCGAATAATAGCAGCTCTTTCCTTGGAAATCAAAACAGTTCATTAATAACACCTTAGCTAGCACTTTATGTGAGTGGGCCTGGAAAGCAAATGCTAACCCGCAGGGTAGGCATTTGATTTAAAGAAAGATGGGCGTAAGCGAAGAGAAGGCTGAAAGACAGATATTTTATCGGTACCTAGCAAGTCAGGCAATTTTCTTGACACATTTAAGTGATGCATTTTCTCCGTGAGTTTTATTGCTGAGACCTCGGAAAGAGTGGCCCATGCTTAGGATGGAATGTGATCCGAGACTGCTAAGGACAACCGCAAAACTGCACCACTTAAAGTTAAACGAAGCGTCTCAAATTGGAAAGTGTAAAGTCGCCTTGATAAAATGCAATCCAAGCGGTAATTATTATCTGTTCTAAAGTGGGTTTTTGGTGGTTATCTGAAGCGGATTGCACACGAATTACTTGCCTGCGACTTTTCTCGAGGTCTTCAAACATCACAAAAATGATGATATTGCATTGCAGCCTGCTAAACGTTTTGTGTGTAATATTAGTTCCACATCTAGACCAAAGCACTTCACGATGCCATTCAAAGTATCCACAAGTGCCAGTTCCACTGCGAGTTGGCGTGAATGCAGCAATAGTTGTTCACATCTTTATCCCTTTATCCGCAGTGGAGATTTGGTGACGAAAGCTGAGGCAACTTGCGTGAAGATGCGAATCAACAGTGACGAAGTTGTTCCATTCCCTTCCCAGTGCTGCATTAGTGGCTTTTTTTCACTAAATAATGTAGGAAAAAAGGAAAGTAGGAACTACAATTACTCCAAGAGCAACTCGCCTGTAGTAACTTATGTTAATGGTCATGCCTGTAGTTGCAGAAACCATCAACCATGTGTTAGTTCTGCAAAAAGCCCTTTGATATGCTTTTTCTAAAATTTACCCTTTTTCANGGATATGATTTTTCTAAAATTTACCTTTTTTTCAGTCCTAATGATTTGCACGCCAGGTAAATGCTACCACTTATGCTGGCAGATGCCCTATCAGCCTGACCACTGCTTGGGTGAATGGCGATGAGGTGTGTGAGTATACGAATGCCATTACATGACCACGTGGTCAATGAACTTGTTCCTGCCTTTCCTACAAGACGGCTCAACGCTTACCTAACACTTGGCTGAGAAGCAGAAAAGTGTAATTTTCTTGGTTTTACACGACAAAAGTATCCGACTCTTCCTCACCTTTGCCAGCAGGTATGGCATTATCGCCACCTTGCTTACAAATTTCGATCTGCGACGCTGTGGAGAAAATTTGACGGTGCTGACATGTGTGTGTTTGGACTAACAAACACAGAAAATTTTGCTTTTTGAATGTTTGACAAAGTTATTTTTCCCTGTATAATTCACTATATGCACAACGAAAATAGCTTTTACAAATTCTGAGCCAGCCTTAGCACAGTAAACGAGGAAATGCCAAATAATTAACATTGAGTCTGATTGTTGTCTTGGGATGCTTCGACAGTACTTCTTGCACAGCAGATAAGACATTTTGTTTTATCCAAACTCTAGGAAACATACCTTAAAAATTGGATTTTCTGAGATTTTTATAAAATATATCTGCGAAGTGAGCTGAAGCCGTGAGGTCTCAAGACGCCGAAACAGTCGCGTCCACCTTCTTCAACCGTTGGATCTGTCAAAACGGAGTTCCAGAATCAGTTCATAGCGATCAAGGCCCCAACTTCAAAAGCCGTCTTTTTATTGAACTATGCAAGACTTTTGGAATCACAAAGACGCGCACGACACCAGGGCACCCACAAGGCAACGGGCAGGTAGGAAGAACGAATCGCACTCTAATAGGACTGCTAAAGGCTTTTACCAAAAAGGGTAAAGCCAGAAGACTGGGGTCTAAGCCTAAGAGGCGCCATTTTAGCGTGTAGAGCCACAGTTCATGCTTCAACGGGTGTTCAAAATACTCACAGACCGCGAAATGAGAAATCCGTCCAACATCATTCTACCAAGCAAAGAAGCAACAACCGACAATGCGCCAGAATACGTGCTGCGTCTAAAAGAAGAGGTAAGAAAGCCATTCAATATGGCTCGGCGGCACCTATAAACGTCTTATAGTAGACAAAAGAAGTACTACGACAAGCACAGCCGACCCAGCACCTACCAAGAAGGAGATCTCGTCCAAATATGCAAGCCAATTCCCCCACCTGGCGGACGCACCACAATGCTTGCACACTCGACGTGTCCACACATACATCGTCATTTGGAAAAATGGCTGCAAAGCAGCAATGGAAGAATAGACTTTTGAGGATTTCGTGGTCTACCACGTCATCATTAGAGAACTCGGGGCCAAATAACATCGTGATTGCAACACCACAACCCTGCCTATTTTACGCGACAACTAGGTTTGACTTCCCTTCACATAGTCTCGCCCTCCTCCGCACGTGACACGAATGCACATGCACATGCATGTGTATTTATGTACAAGAATGCAAATAAAGAACCAACTTGTACAGAGCGAACGAACTCAACCCCTCACAGGAACCGATGTCTCGCCAACAGTCTGCCACGACAAAGCACATAGTTTTCGATGAGGTTGTCGTACTCCTCCACGACATTCGCCTTGTTATAGGCGTAGTGTTCGAAGCACTTTGCATGCCGAATGGCATGCTCTGTTCGTGGATTGTGCACGTCAGTCAAGTCGGGTGAATCAGCGATCTGCATCGTCCAAACAGCATTGACAGATGAAGAAAGAGCACTGGCTTACAAGTCGCAAATGACTTCACCGCGCTCCTTTCTTGTCAATGTGAATGTGCGATTGGTCTGCTCAGCCTCACTTTCAACGGGGTAGAAGCGCCTCTCTGCCGCGTTCTTCATGGGTTCACACACGGAGCATTGTTGATCCTCACAGTCACAGTAATGCAAAACAAGCCGTCTGGAGGGAACGCATTGTGGCATCTTGCAGTCCATTCCTGCTCTGCACTTCTCAGTGTGCCGATACACGTCGCGAATCGTGGAGCAGTGTGGAATGTTGAAGGCTGTGCGAGGCATCTGCAACGAGTAACACCATTCGGCATGCACGAGCAGCCGAAGCTGTTCTTGAAGTATCCGAACACGCGTAACGTCATCGGGATTATCGGCGATGCTGGCAACACCAGGAATAATCTCAAGATTCTCCATCACACTCAAAGAAACGGGGAGCTTGGACTACAAGGTAGAAGAAACGTAGGCGGTGAACAGTGAGAAGGCTAGCGCGTTTTGCACTGCTTCATGCCACGCAATTTTGAGTTGCGTGGATTCGCAAGGTAGTCTGTGAAACACAAACCATGCTACTTGTGGAGCGCCACTCACCTGACTGATTGGACGCGCGATCTCCTTATGCGCGCCAAACCAAGGATTAATTTAAAACTGGTGCTCCATCTTCTCATCACTTGCATTTTTGGAGAGGTCGGTAACTGTGGGTGAATTAAGAAGTTGGTACTCGTGCTTGGAAATGCGGAAGGCTGTATCGTGGTGTTTCACAGGCTAGGGCATGTGTGGTAGACATCAGAACTTAAGGCACAAAATACAAATTTACTTGTGTTTGTTTAAATGTACCTTGCAGGTGAGAGGCGGAAGGACAGTTTGAATCTTGCTGTGGAGGAGCGGTTCGAATCTGCTGACGCAGATGGTGCTACCCCAACTCATGTTGATGCACTACCCACCGGCTGTTCTAATTCACACAATAGAGTGTCTCAGAGCATTCAACTTTCTCATGCATGGGGTAGTCGCGTAGAACATGGAGAGGAGGGAAAATTCTCCGCAAGTTTATTGGAATTATTTTTAGGAAGTAGCTCTATTTGTCAGACTGCTGTGTATATGCACAATTATGTGATGTAAAATTTATGACACCTCCCATTCAGATCAACAGAATGATGAAGGTGTTTTGTCTCATTCAAGCGTGGCTTTGCTAGTACTTGCGAAGTACATCTCATAAGTATGTAAGTCGATGTAGTACAGGGGCTGCTTACAAGAGACGCTCCTGTAATATGCAGAAGCTGTAAGTGCAAAAGTCTAGTGGGGTGGAAGCATCGTTTTTAACAACAATTATTGCATCATTCCGTGTAACAGTCCAATTTTAAAGCAGTCCTGAGTTCGCCTTCATCGTCGTAAAGCACATTACACCAGAGGGAAGAATCACTGCATTTCATCCTCTTCTAGGTTCCTACCTATCTAGAACAACGGACTTCAAACCAGATTTGAGTTGATTTTTTACTTAATTGTTTGTGTTTTTGTAAGCAGCAGCAGCATGAGTCCTCACGTCTGGAAGCTCGCGCCTCTTTATTTTGCGTAACATTGGGGTCCTCAGTGATGTAGAGGTCACTCAGTCAATCGATCCTTCAGTCTAGCTTTCAGTAAGTGCGCAACACAGGAAGAGCGCCTTATTAACTTTCATGCCTGCATACGCGGTATAGCATGAATTCGGATGACGCAGATGAATACGTCATGGAAGCTTGCACTTCTTCTACACAAGCAATAGTTTATCGTGATGGAGATGCTAACACAGGAAAAGGCCCTGTAGTAGTCTTTTAGTAGGCTGAGACTACTGCATATCCGACTAATGAAATTTCCACTGGCACAGTGCAAGTAATCCACCACCTTCAAAACAAAGTAGCGTTGGACCAGTCGTTGGAAGAAACGAAGATCTTATTGAAATCCAACCGCATGTTGGAGGAAAGAAGGGCAGACTTGCTTTTGCCTGGCAAAATCGAGATCAGCACAGCTTGAGAAATGCTGCTATTTGGTGCTGCGGAAGAAAAATTGATCACTATGACTACTTTTCGAAACAGGAGACAGAAAATGCCACAGAAGGTAAGGGCGTAGTCATACAATCCTTACACTTATAATAAAGCGTGCGGCCAACTTTTGCTTGGCTGTGCCCTCGTTAGAAGGTGAAGAGCTGGTAAAGATACATTTGACAAAGATTAACAATTGAAGGTTGCTTGGTTGAACTAAATCATCAAGTGTAAAGACAGGGTTGACTTAACTCGGGCATTCTATTGACTAATGTAGAGCCACTGTTGATGCTCAGGAGACGGAGTTTTATAACGGCAGACATGGACGGTTTCTGATCGAGTAGGGAGCACCTCATGGTGGGATATGCAAAACCGAATTCTACTAGCTCACTCTCATTAAAGGGAACCAGTAGCAGGCGCATATTTCCTACCTTAAAACAGTTATATGAGAGGTGTTTCAACAGTTTCACTGGCATTTCGGAGGAGGCAAGAATCGACTGCTCACTTGACGCAAGCACGACACAAGATTTTTGAGCAGCCTGCCCCTATTACAGAATCAGACAGAGAATGGATAGGTTTCCTGTTTTCCAACAAGCATGTTGGTCTTAGACATTGGCATTTGGCTTCTGCAAAGCAATATTGGTAAACGAAATAGTCCTAAAACTTTGCATTTTCTACGCAGACGACATGCGCATGTGGGGCAGACAGAAAGTTGAGTCGCCTACAAGAAGGTGGTTTGAGAGTGAGCATGAAGCGGTTTCATTTCTAACAACGCTGAGTAGTCTGGCATGTACTCAGGATAGCCGGAGTGGTGTCGACACAGATTCGGCTGAAGCAAGCATGCTTGCCTAGCTTCCTGAGCCTAGGATTTATTTCAAAGCTTTAGTAAAATGTATGTCTGAACCCTCAAACTTAATGCACAAACTTGGAGAAAAGTAGTATTAGAAGTACCTAACAATACAAAAGTTAGAGTCAGACGACCCATCTTTCTTTTTGTATGGTGGTACTTGCTAGGCTGCGTCCAAAAGTGCATTGACTGAAGGAGACCCTAAGGTTTAAGAACACGTCACCGCTTGCATGAGTAATAAGCCGGTGTGCTCTTTAGTACAGAACATTTGTTCCTATAGAGGGATGGAAGTAAGCTTCACTAGTCATGCTAGTAGGTGTGTTATTCTACCGTGCTATTTGTAGTCTGATGTTATTTTGCGGATTACAGCACTTATTCGTAGTGCTTGGTCCTCCACTCCATAACTTTTTTTAAGTCACTCTAATTCACGTCTACTTTAGACAAGCATCCACTCACGCAGGATTCCTAGCCATTGGAGCAAACATTTGAAAAATATGAGATTTATAGCGCTGGCACTTCCCATGTCAACTGCGTTTCCTACCATTTAAATCCTTCTAAAATGCAAATTACTCACTGATAATAACGCCAAGTAAATGGCAGTTACTCTCCCCATCTACGACCCCATCAGAAATTGAGATTGCATGCTTGTCCTTTCAGTGCTACACACTACGTATAGCAGTTACGTGAGAACAAGTGAAGTAGGCTTTAAGACATGCATTGAGGTCTTTCCCACAAAATTACTTGTCATTTAAAGGTGGGTATAACAATTGGAAGGTCGGTCACCATTTGACCGCTTCATCTTAGCAGAAACTTGCGACACAGTCGAAGCTAGGGCACATCAAATTTAAGCACGCCTCCCTCCCAACTACTTAATCCCACCTCTTAACTTCCACAACCAATACGTGATTTGGCACTGTGAGACAAGTCGCGGGTCGGACTATTCGCAATACTTTGCATACCATGCTCAGACGACGTGTACATGCAAAAGAGATGTCATGGAGCATACTCCGATCCACAAGTTGAAGTTATATTAGTTGCAAGAAGACGATTTGGGACTGACCGTAAATATGTGCCAGTTTGATGATTGTGGCAAGAGCTGCCTTAATGCCCTTCCTCAGTGGTGTGAAGAGACGCGCCCTAATGCGTGTTGATGACAATGAGTAGCTTGCATGTGCAATCATCCGGGATATTCTGCAGCACCAACTAGCAACACTTATCAAGTTGTGCTGAGCTCCACTCGCCAAGCAAAAGCAATTCTACCCTTCTTTCCTCCAGCATACGGTTGGTATTCAATAAGATCTTCGTTTCTTCCAAAGACTAGTCCAACGCTACTTTGTTTCGAAGGTGGTGGTGTGCCTGCACTGTGCCAGTGGCAATGTCACCAGTCGGATATACAATAGTCTCAGCCCACTAAAACGACCACGACAGGGCCTTTCTCTTTCATAGCATCTTCATCATGAAGTGATGGTTAAAGTAAGTATTCTTAAAGGTTAATTGGATCTCTTCGTTACGAAGAAGCTAAGACACAAAAGCATTTGATTTATGCGCCATAATTTGACCAGCATGATGACCTTTCTGTCATGCAGGCGGGCCCCAGTAGCTGCAAATTTGAGGAACAGTGCTTCTGTAGCTGCTATCCTAAATCTTGCGGGTGAAGCCTACATCCATTTCACCATTCTGTAGTCAAGTACTCCATTTGTGGTGCGGTTGGGATCTGTCCATGCATGGGTGCAGCCATGTTGTCGTTGCCACTGGTGACATCTCATCCTCCTTCTCGGCCTGCTTCTTCTGACAATCAACAACCAGCTGCTCTTCCTTGTCCAATTGCTAAGTAATCGGTGGAGTAGGAAAAGATGTGACAGAATAGATGGTAACACAGACGCAGCATCAGGAAGGGGTGATGAGTCCTTCACCGTAGAACTGGTATTCAACATTAACAAAGAGGAGTAAATGGTCGTGAGTTTGTACTCACCACAATGTGTCGAGGCTGAAGTGGTATGCGGTGGGGTGATTGCGTACTGTTGAGGGGGAATTCGGATCATGTAATGGATTAGCAGCTGGAAACTGTGGCAAATGTGTAGCATCTAACTGCTGCTCCACCTTACTCAAGAGAACCACCTAAGTTGCGTAAGTGCTTATTACTATGGGCATGAGGGCTACTTCCTATCATCATTGAGTGAAATGGAGTTGTGAGAGTAAATAAATATTGTTTTTACATCCCACAATCATGATGAAGACTATTCCGTCGCTAGACTGGCTTTAATGATAATTGTCTACTCTGACTTGCCACCTCCTTGTACGCTCGCGTCTGCAAGAGCACGTGGCTTTCAAATGCAGTCCTATTGATTTCCTCAAAGTCATCCAATGAAACAAGTCAGCAAGCAGGCAAGCGAGGAGGTAATCAATTAGGTAGTCATATGAGCTGTGACTATCTTGCTGAACATTCTACGCTTCATTACTATGAGAGACACAGTGAAAGCTTTAACGACATTGGAGATGCAGCGGCTATTTGCCCTCATCTACTCCCTCTTCGTTTATCATCAGTGAGTTCGCACTCATCACCGAGGCCTGTGGGTTAGGCGTATTGCCTGGCCGCAGTGGACAATTGCGATTGGTAAGATTCACTTTGTGAATCCTTAGGTACTTACGCAGGGAAGACGCGTTCACCACCTCATCGGTTACTCCAATCTACACCGTCAAAATCGCAGTCTTCGGTAAGTTGCAAGCATATATTTTAGTGAACAGCGTAAAGCCAGACAGCAGCATCTAGCTAATGACTATTTGCTTTCATTCTAGTGGCGAAAGCGTCTGCGTATGCGACTGAAGAGGATGTTTTGCTGTTGCGTTAATCCAAGTTGTGATTAGAATCCTTGTTCCTGTAATTATAGTCCATTGTTTGTTGCCCAACGACGTCTTGTCACTTCTGGGTGTGATGTGGATGACGGTGCGATAGATTGGTGGTGTGAGCCAGCATTTAAGCGGGTGGAGGGAGAGGCGAGTGTAACAACCAAGCCATCGGAGAGATTGGTAGACATACTCAAAGACAGGCAGTCAAGTGGATGAATGCAAACGTGGGTGGTGATACACCTTTATAGCATTTGGCGAGTCCCAAAATGGCAATGCAAGGCAACAGATTGGTGGTGTTAACCGCGATGCGTTGACCGTGCACTATCTGCTGAATGAGAAGCTGCATGAGAACTGTACGCTGTAACCCCGTAGGATGCAACCTTATCAAATAAATCAATTTTTGCGCTGGATTGACGAATTGGAATGCAACAAAATGTCTTGGCGTTGCCTGATCAGCGACCTAATTCACCTTCCCTTTACATGCAACCAGTCGGGAACTTGCTTGATCAACTCATTCGCAGTGCAATTCATGGTAGGTGGGGAGATGAACAACAGCATCGAGTTACTACGTACTTGGAGGTGCTCTCACTCCTAGGGGAATCTACATCCGCATCTTCGCCAGGCCCACCGACAGGTGAATTGCAGGCTATTTGCCCATCTTGCTCATTGAGACCTGCCACATACTTGTCCGGATTTCAGTAGTATTGCCACCACTATTGGGAGTAGTGCAAGCGGCCATCCGAGCACGCTGAAGCAACCAAGCATGCCACGTCTTCAGCCCATCAAGTGTGCACAGCAGCCCAGAAGAAGAGCTCAGTACTTGGCGATATGCTCTCACAGGTGCCTGTGTCTCGTCTGTTATTTGACGGGTTATCTTACGCCCTCGATGACCACAGTCAGGGTGCAATTAGTAGTGCAAGTGCTAACGGTGTCTTTGAAACCCAGTTTACTTCCTTCTAAGGTTAAGTCGTCTGTTCTTCTCAAAGCCGTTTTCACGTGTTGCTCCAATTCCTTGTCCTCCACACCCACCCATCCACCCACCCACCCACTTGGGAGTGACAGCACGAGGTAGAACATCAAATAATCTCATGTAATTGCAGGCGTTCATTAGTGTTAGCAAATGGTGATGGATTACTCATTTGGGTATGGGATTGAAGCACCAGTAGAATGGAAGCAACCTGCGGTGCTACAAATAGACGCATGGATTCATTGACACGCTGATTCTGTTTGGCTTAGCGCCAAAAATGCGATTTTGATGGCACCAGTAGCACTGGTGCGCACGCGCGTATAATTTCTCAATTTCGATCAGCGAAAACAAGACTGTGTTCCTCGTCGATGTTCTCCAAATTGTCAGTCATCCATGCATCCATGATGAAGAAGTGAAGTCTAATGACCTGTCTCTCATTACTGGTGCGAGGAGGGTGGGGCACTCTGCTAGCTGGAGAGCCTGCTTATCACTGCTTGAGCGTATAATGGTGATGGTGGCACAATCGTTAACAGTTTATGCCCATATGCTTTGGCTGTCTGGCTTTTATCCATTTGCTGTTCAAGTTGAACTTGGATTGGGGTTGCACTAACTATCCTGTTTGTTATCAGCTCCATGGGTGATGATGGGCCACAGCATGCTCAAATTGGTTTCCATTACTTTCCTTACAATGTTTTGTGAGCAATTTTGTTCTCCTTTGTTTAATTTTGCCTCACCTAGTAATCATGCTACAAGACCTGTGACTGAGGTAGCTGTTAAGCGCTGAAGGGTTTTCTGTCAGTCTTCCTCTTGTCAGCCTCTACGGAAGAGATTAGTAATAGCAACCGTCGTTCCATAAATGACCCATCGTATCACAAAGGCGTAAGCCTTTGAAGTGGCATCAGTCGCGGTCACGTACTTCACAAGGTGTGAAAAGGTGTCTAGTGCATATGTGGATTGGCTCACCCCTGTGGGCGTTTACATTGCAATGTATGGGCTCATTGGCAGTCTTTTTCGATTTATCAAAAGTTCTGAGGTCCTGGTCGTTGTGATAGCTAGGCTGAAATGGTTACAATATACCAAATATGAGAATGCTTGATAAGTTGTTGGGGTTCAACAACTGTTCTGTTGACCATGCTACAGGAATCGTCTGTTACAGTCTTTATTTCCTGCAGCTTTCGACAACAAGGAAGGTACCGGATTCGACTTTAGCTCTTTCGCTTAGCTGCTGGTTTAGAACCTTCACCGATTCATGGTTTGGTAATGGACTACTGCTTAAAATTTTATTGTCCATAAGTTCCTGTAAAAACGGCTTCTCAATACTACCGCCTTATAATCTTCCACCAACTGGGATCTTGCCAAATCCAGTGACCATAATCTTGTGACTTGGGAAGGAAAGTACTGAACATTTATAAATGGATTAGCTGTAACAAAGTCATAAAGTGTAAAGCATGTGTGCTTTTCAAGTTTACTTGGACTTTTAGAAGGCGATTTTAATCCAATTAAAAGTATAGAATATCCGAAAAATTTGTAATACTGAACATTTATAAATGGATTAGCTGTAATAAAGTCATAAAGGGTAAAGCATGTGTGCTTTTCATGTTTACTTGGACTTTTTGAAGGCGATTTTAATCCATTTAAAAGTATAGAATATCCGAAAAATTTGTACGGCTGACCTTTTTGGCAATAATGGGGCGGTTGAAGCAGTTGTCTAAAGTGGGTGGCTATCAAAACGACTCGTTGTGTTAAAAGTCAAAGATTATTGGCATACTCGAAGTCGTCCTCAACCACTTTCCTGTGGTGGTTAGTCAAGTCCGTAAAGGGTGTTTGCTTGTTCACTTCAGTTTGGGAGGCGCTTTTACAAACGTAGCAGACCCCCCGTTTATCTTCTCCCTTTTGACCCTTGTAACTTTAGAAGGAGTATCCTGATTTAAAGGAAACACATAATGTAAATTTTGAGATTGGCATGAATGTAGGCCAGGATGGGTGGGTCTAAAGGTCTTGGTCTGCAAGAGGGAATTTGACTTTTGTGTTCACTGAACGCGTTTCACCAGTAGGATGCAAGTCACCAAAGGTCGAAGCACTTTAATGGTGGAGTCTGTATAAATCAACTGGGCAGCTAGGCCTTTTAGCTGCACCAAAATCTCTCAACTTCTTTTAGTACGCAAACACAGCACCTTCCATCATAATAATGCCCCATTTTTCGACTTTAAAGAAAACCTGATTCAGTACGCTGGTGCGGCGAGCCTAGTGAATTACGTTCACTTATCTTTTAGCATTTCTAGCTGAGTTATTTATTATTATTGTTACTAATATTATAAAATTAATAGTGTCAAACATACAGTTTACCAAAGTCAAACAAAGTCCAGGGCTGTGGGGCTCGCGAGTTGTTGGAAAGCCGTCAATACCATGAGACGTAGGCGTGCTGAACATTGTGTGTAGTTTCTACAATAAGCATATACTAATCGACATTCAAAAGAATGAAACATTCAGTTGATCACAAAGTTCTTTACTGGTGGACGTAAACAAAGATCGTACAGATAATTTGCATTCGTGCAATCACTGCGATTAAGCAGCAATCAATTCAGATGCAGATCCATTGCTCTGCCTATTGTTTAAAGTCAGCAAGCGCTTGGTTAACGGTGTGTTTTGAAGCAGCGCTGGTCTACAGGAACAAAACAATTTTGACAAAACTCACTGATTCACTTATTTAGCATTATGGTCGCCAATTTTGCAGACGCCAATTTTTCCACTCAACCTTTTGTGTATGATGCACGAGTACTGTCAAAGTGAGTGCTAGTAAAATTGCCTTATTCCGTCTCGGAGTGTGCAGCTATTCCATGCATGATGCATGCAGTTGCAGTTGTGCTTTTTCCCACTTCAGCCACGGAATTAATTAACAATATTGGCTCTGCAAATGTAATCACACTTCAATGAACGTGAACATGGCTTCAAAAAGGGGGAAACCTCGGTTATAGACATGATCAAGGAGGGCTTTTTTCTCTTACACTTTTTTGAGCTATTTTTCTCTTACACTTTTTTGAGCTGGCTAACATGTATCATTATCCTATTTAAAATACGGAAGACACCTTAACAGCACTTGTGTTTTGAGCCCACCACAAAGCTCACCCCACCTCACCCCTTCATACACAGCGCAGGTTTTTAGTCGCACGAATCGTAGTCGATGTAAAACAGTCGTTCAGCCCTTAACTATATCTGAATCCATAGCTACCTGAGCATATGATATGTGAGACCTTAGGGCTTTTGTAAGTTTAACTAACGTCAATCACTTGTTACTGGTAGCACTAAATTTAAATACGGTACAAAATTTCGGGGATAGAAGAGGAGTTAGGTACCACTACCTTCCGTACTATCAGGACTTTATCGGATGCTTACGTCCTTAGCGTTAATAACGGTGTTGACCAACTTCAAAAGCAAATTGAAAAAGCACAAGTATAGGGTGGCGTCTGACTCACGCACGAAATACTAACTTACTTTACTTCATTCGGCCATTTGGAATTTCTTGTGCACCCACTAGAAGACGTTTGGACTTCACCAATTCATGTTCCACTTGTCCGAAATTTACGACTAAGATTTCTGCGTCTTCGCTAGTAGAAGAACATTGTCTTTAATCTACGCATGTGTTTTTGTACTAGGATGTCGATCAAATTAGGAGAAATGGATTTTGTCAAAGCTTAGCTATAGCGCTGCGTAAGTTGCAACAAGAAGAGCATGATTTAAGGAGCGCCTAAGCATCTCAAGCCTCACCTTCGGTTTTGAGATAAATTGAAGCGCATTCATTTCGAGCAATCAGGTTGGTGTTGAAAATGCACAAGAAAGAATGGAACTAGACATGCCTTTTTCCAGACTGACCTAAACTATCTCAAAATACACCGCTAGTTGTGCGTTTTCCATCTCCGGTCGTCATTTGTTCGCAGGTTCTGTATTTAAAGCAACTGCTTTCCAAACACAATGGCTGTGCAAAGTTAAATTTTCGGGAGTCCTCGCTTACATAAGCAGCAATTAAGAAATAATTTTAAAAGTATTACATCCTGTTAAAAGTGTTCACAATTCGTCTAGGATAGCCATACAGCTCTCACCGCATCATCGTAAGTGCCATTTGTTCATTTTGCCAGTGAATCATTACAGCTGATGGTTTCGACGACATTTCAACATTTCGAGAACCCCACAGTCCTGGACTTTGCACACCTATAATAAAATGCATGTTCCGTTATTATCGCCTTACCTAGTAGTGGACTGACAAAAATGAGAACACTTTAGGCCGAGAATGATAGTAGCATATAATCGAGAAATCGTGGTGATGAAACGGATGCATGCCATGCAGCTTCCTTGGGACAAATTCTTGTTTTTGCTAAAATAAATTGCATTTATAAAACTTCTAAACGATGATGCTGAAACTTTGCGAATCCTGCATGCTCGACCACCGTTTATTAGATCTGTAAAGCAACGCGAAATGCAAATAATAAAGTGTTTCGACTTTTGCACTTTAACTTCTTTGGGTGGTTCTGCACCTGCCTGCATGCTCGACCACCGTTTATTAGATCTGTAAAGCAACGCGAAATGCAAATAATAAAGTGTTTCGACTTTTGCACTTTAACTTCTTTAGGTGGTTCTGCACCTTAGAACAAGCGATTACAGAATTCTGAAAAACGTTTGATCACAGCCCCTACAATGCATGCCACATTAGTGCCTTCTGAAATTAAAAAAAACTAACTGTGCTTATTTGAGCTCGGTTAGGTATACTGACAACGATAATGACAAGCCGTGGTGGCTGGCTTGGAAAAGTTTTCGGTGCAAGAAGATTTATACATACCGAACAGGATTCACGGTATATTAATACGCGAAGTAATTTACGGTTCCACCTCAAGAGTTATACATGGGAAGCCATGATTATTGCTAAAATCACTGCGCTTGTGTGTAATAGCAAAAAGTTTCACTATTAACAAGAAGTAGAGCCAAGTCCGAGGGGGCGAATTCTCACCCGAGACATGGGTGACAAAATAGTTGCTGCAATCCCCAGCGTGGCACCCCTTTATGATTCGTGATATGCTTTGTGTGCTGTTATATGCGAATCAGTTTGCATTTAGTAACCCAATTGGTCAATCTGGTGATTTGACTTGGAATTTTAGCTGCCAGTAGTAAAACACCTGTGTTATTAAAGATATTAGAAATGCGTGGAATCAATTTTATTACCTACAGGGGATTTTACAAGGATACGGGTGCATTTTACAGAGATGATTTATTAATATCTTTGCTACTGTCGCACCTAATATTTATAAGTGTCTAATTTGTGCCTAAGGCGCTTAGAGGCAGGAAATGTTGGTGAGCATTAAGAGCAATGATTGTATAATGGAGCAACATACCTTGAGAGGGAACTCACTAGCTGTGAGGTACTAACTAATACACACATTCAAATAATTCTGTTTTAACACACTGATCAACATATCATCGCCGTGAACGCTAGGAGTGGTTTCCAGGTGCTCGCATCGGTGGAGAGATCCACAGAACTGCATGGCACAATTTTGCACTGTTTCGAAATAAATCGAGCAAAATTAATTTGGATTTCGTGTTCAATGTCAAAATATTTTAAACCAGATACGAACTGAGCACCAAAAACTTGCACCTTGAGCTCGTAAAGAGAATGGGTTCAAGCAAAACATAGCCAAACTAATTTGACAGATTTCATGGCAAATATGCACGCTGTATTACAAGCATTTTAACTAGACAAAATTGGGTGCATTGAAGCTTCATGACTCAACGTAAAGCGGACTTTTGAGCAGCCAGCCAAAATTGCAGTCATATCTACAGCAACCACGATGTTTTGCTAACAAAAATTGCATAACCATTTTCTTTTATTTCTGGCAAAAACACTTTTTTATTTGCGGGTATACTTCAAAGTGGATGTGTTTATAAGACCTCTAGACAGCTGATACGTTGCATTAACCCCCAAGGTTTTTCAGAAAAAATAAAAAACAGATTACGATGCAGCTCACTCTTATAAACCTTCAAAAGGCATGTGAACCCCAACTATTAACTCAAAGTTTCAACTAGATCACAATCTATGGCACCGCAGTGGACAAGTCATGTGTTGGCAATAGCCACATACGATTGTAATTGGGAAATTCCAAACTCCCACGATAAAATTGCGAACATCGTTTACATAGGAACTTAACTTGTAGAGTTGCTAATTTTGTTCATCCGGCTTTAAAAGTTTTAGTGTAATGACTGAAGTATTATTGACAATGACTGCAACTTGAGCAACAATTTGCAAGATCAGCAAGTTAAGTTATTGGGATCATGATGGGTCAGCTTCACAAAACTCTGAGAACCAAATCGCAAGCATCACATTTGTTGCTGACCATTGTGCAATTCAGCTTTACGAGGCACCAGCCTGACTAACAGACAGTTTAAACGTGGCTATTAATTTTTTCTACCGTTTCAGAACGGACTCTGACTTACGAACAAGCGAAAATGAAACATGAGCTTGATTAAGTTTTTGGATTAGCTAATGTGTTTGCTAGTGCTGAATTCCTCCGGTCTGGCCACAAATCCTTCCTTGAAAATTTTCTTTTATCTCCAGTTGACTTTGACTACAGGCTTCGGAATACTTTTGGTTCAATCGTAACATTGTGTTCTGCTAATAAGCATAAAATCGGAGAAAATGCTAGTGCTGGATTGTTTAGTGCTAAGAGTTGAGTAAGGCAAATGCTGATAAACTGGCAGATACTTAGATTTGAACAAATACATTGAGGTAGGTCTCTAATACATGAATTGAACGATCACTGAGAAACGACATCTTTAGAAGTAGCCCATGTGTTACCCATTTATTGCAGACAAAGCCTTTACTAATACAAAATCCATCCGCTGACCATGCACCCTTTACCAGCAGGTCTGATGTCCTTACCGTTTATTCAAATGCAAAAATTACCTCGAACCTCTAAATAGATCAATCACAACTAATCTTTTTTAGGTTATACGATATTCCGCATAGAAAAGAAAATCTGGTGATGGTTTCGCAATAACTAGTGGCGAAAGCAATGCAGACTGCTAAAATATGGTCCTCACTTGTGCCTGGAACATAAAAATCGCTGAAGTTGAGTGGCATGATATTAAGCAATGTGATGCGCGTGATCTTCAGACATTAAATCAAAATTAGCAGTGCAGTAGGGACCTTGATGGAAAAATTTGTGGCATGACTTTACGAAGTAACAAAATCATTTTGAAGCTAAGAGCTAAGTGTGTTAGATTTGCCATGATTTCTGCTTAAATTTTAATTTTTCTAACACAATTAGTAGTTAGAAAATTCGACCGACCCCAAGTCTTTTATTTGAGTTGGCGGTGTATTGCACATTTTGAACTTTGGTTTATTTGGCTACGTAACGTTAAAACGCAGGTGTCTAGTTTTAAATAAATGAAACATATTTGCATATTTTATCGTAAAAACTAAAAAAATCCAACTTCTTTTGCCGTCGGGAACGATGGTCTCGCATTAGTAATACTGTCATAATCCGAAAGCACAAAAAGGAAGAGGAAAAAGGAAAAGGGAAGAGAAACGGAAAGGAAAATGCGATCGCCTGAATGCTGATTAGGTGAGGTCAAACACGAAGAAGCGAACCCCATGCGTAAAAAATCTTAGAGCAGTTTGTAATGGTGAGAGAACATGTGCTCTTGTAATCACACATCTGATGCATTTCCCACTTACCAAGTAACAAAACGGTCTTGTAGGCATCCTAAGTAAAATTTCTATCAGGTCTAAATTTAGTGAATATAAAAAAAGTTATGCATGGCATGTCTTGACAATTTAACGCTAATTTAGTTAGAAATAAGTTGGCGTTTGCGCATGAACCAACAAATTATGTAGCGAATTTGCGCTTCTGGTCGTCAGTGCTTACAGTAATTTATACCAAAGAAACAGATAGGGAGGACAGCTTGGTACGTATGGGTCCTTGAAGCCAGCAATTAGTCTTTTCAAGGCGGTGCAGGCTGGATAAGAGTACGTTGCTTATAAGAGGTTTCGGACTTTGTAGTCATGAATAAAAGTGGTTCTTACATATTCACCCAGCCGACTCCAATTCGCGCAACGTATTTAATCCAGTGATGATGCAGTACCAAGGAGCGTATTTGGCGAGTTCAGAAAGATGTGGTCTAATGAGTACTTCTTCCGCTCTCTTTTTTCCCATTCCGCCTTTGCTTACTGCAGTTCACTAAGATGTTTTCCATCGCAACTACCTACAAATAGGTTTTGCATGTCATTTTATAAGTAAAATATGCTAAATTGGCAGACTATAATCAGTTAAAACACATTGGCCTGCGGAGGGTAAATAAATGTGAACTTGGATTTAGCATTGGGCAGCGGATCATTGAGGCACATCACTTTTGTTGACCAGGATTATACAAAGAACCAAATTATAAACAGGTAGATTCATGCATTGTTGAGAAGGAGGCTTTCAATGAGCAGCCATTTTGCTCTTTTAGGCTGAGACTGATGAGTGGGGTGGCTGCACCACCCTGCGGAATGATGTATGAGCGGGCGGGTGGATAAGTCGATGAATGAGCGAATGAATGGGCGGTTGCATGTAATATGATACCATTTGCCATGCTTTTACTAATCTTTGATCTCTAAAATAGGACTTATGCAGTTGACACAATGCAGACGAACTAGTTATTCGAATCAGAATTATAATTTGTCCTTCGCACTAATAGAGCTTACTTGCAATGGCCCTTGTTTGGATTAACCATATGGACCTACAGCTGATTTTCAACAATGCGAATTTGGGTACATTTAAGTAAAGCATAAATTTTTTGCAGAAACAAACACATTGAATGAATTCTCGCCTCTTAGTTTCCCTTTCTCACGGCACATTAATGAGTCCTTTTAATAGTGACCATGCACACGCAGGCCCAATACTCATTCATCGCTGTTTGATGGCAGGTAAAGATGAAGCAGCGTTGCAGCATTTTAGTTACTGCATCGCTCACGAATGAAGCTAGTGAATATATTAGTTGTTTGCGGTAATTCATGGAGGACCGTCGCCTTCAATTCACTTTTTGCTCACTTCTCTCTATTAAGTGAAGGGCGCTCTAAACTCCCCAAATATTGCTTTGGTTGCTGCTCTCGACGAGTTGGAAATCTTCTTTCTACTCTATTATGAAAGGCATGGCTAATTGGCTAGTTACAGCTCAGTAGCACCCAACCCTGCACCTGACCCAGGAATCTCTAATTTTTGACTGAACAAATTCGCTCTAGACATAGTTCGACCACTCCTCTTGTTCGAAAAGCTCTAATACATAAAGATCAAATCGCGAATCCGCTTCAGACATAGTTCGACCACTCCTCTTTTTCGAAAAGCTCTAATGCATAAAGATCAAATCGCCCAAGCATTTAGACAAGTATGCAGCAATAGCGCAACAAGAACCGCTTACGGCCTCAGAACGTATCATCCAAACTGATGATTAAACTCTGCCTCTGCGCGTTGTGCCCCATAGTCAATTTATATTATCTTTTTCAAATATTGTCCGACTTAAATCGACTCAGATTCATCTCCTCAAATCTATGCAAATTTTAAGATCACTTACATAGTAGGCGTGAAGTTGAGTTTTTCGTTGAAGTAGCAGGCCAAAAGCATAATTTAAAAAGAAGACGGGATAAAAGGGCGCCATGAAAGGAAATGAGCATTAAAAAGCGTTTTTAGGAACAAAGAGAACGCTCTGCTCTGCAATGCTTCTGGCATTACCAAATCACGAGTCGAGCACCGTACAGGAACTACAAAGAAAAGCATATCGTTATTTACGCAAGTACCGAGCTCTACGAAAAACGAAATAAAGAAGCGCAAAACCAAGTAAGCTGTTCGCCATCCTCAAAGAAGACCAGACGCTTCGGGTGCTAGCCACTAACAGGAGGGTCCATGTTGAGAACAGAACAAAGTTGGCGTGATTATTTTGTGGTTCAAGGGCTTGAGCATTTACAGACAAAGGTGAATCTTTAAGCAGACATCAAAGCCTTTGAGCCACAGCACATTTTCGAGGTAATTGGTGATTTGTTGCTATTGGTTCGACCACTTTAGTTATCCTAATCGCCTTATGCTAAAAAGCCGAGCTGTATTTTCCAAAACCGTAGCATGGTCCCTGCATCATTGTGAGGAATGAAAAGCCCCGCAGCGTGGTAAAGTTTGGTAGAATCGCCAATCGGAACTTAGCGTTTAGATCAAATTTGCATAATTTTTAAAAAAGGCACATAGCTGGGGTTCAAAGCGGTCTTGCCTGGTGCGCTCATACTATTCCTGTGATCAGACATTCAGACGAGAATCATGGGCTTTATTGATAACCAACCGGTGGTCTGTGTGATGATGCGTGCACTTAGATGGTTGACTGTTCACTCCAAAATACAAGTACTGTTCCTGCAAAGCTTCATTTAGCAATGAGTTATTTGCGGGCCGTGGGTTGTACTGTTTTGGAGGAAACAATAGGTGGCAAGTTGGCACTGCAATTATTATCGTAGGGTGTTTGCTGTTTACACTTATAAAACAGGAAGACCTTGATAATTATAAAATTGGAAGGAAACTCTTTAGTAGGTTAATGAGTTTCAGAATCTTAACCACTGTTCTAGCCCAACTTCTTTACGATGCGATTGACGTTTGATGACTGACCAGTAACTAGACTTAGTTTCGTTTAAGTAAATATTCACCGCGTTATATCACTATTTGAACGTAGAAACATGGCAAAAATGACTCAGTACGCAATTATCTATGCCAGATAGACCATGTATTTGTTGCTCCTGCGCCTCCTCCACGTCCGTGTATGGTGGTTTGCTGGTCGTGTAACTGACTGGGAGAAGGGCTTATGACTGGGAATGCCTTATGCTGCGAGGATTGCTAGGTAATCGAAAATGCCATCACTGTTTTCTCCCAAACCTTTCATCCACAGGGCTGGAGTGCGCACCACCCTACGCCTAGTAGACTACGCTTTTTCGTGCAGTTGTTCACATTGAATCGCTCGCTTACAAAGACTGAACGCTGCTGATGTCTTGGACCTTTCCACTCGATAGAATTCTCTGTAAATGAGGGATGTTTGAGTGAAACTTCCGAAAAGAAGTAAGATCAGTCAATTGACTGGGGTGAAGTGCTACGCCAAGAAGGCTATTCAAGATCATTACCGCAATACTTGAACATTTGAAGTGTACTGTCTCTTGTTCGCATTCTCCCTACACTTTTGTTGCATTCATTCAAAATGCAGGTGATTAAAACCACATTTTGGTGTCGAAAATTGACCGAGGATTATATTAGGTCAGATTGTTTGAAGACTAATAAGATAGGATGAGCGTTGACTAGGTGCTGTGTTGTTACCGACCACAAAAGTGAAATTGGCATTAAGACTCGTGCCTCGGGTTGCAATGTTTATTGCTGGCAGTCGTTTTTGCTCCTCCTCAAGAGGCAAGTTTGCACATAACTTTCAGGTGTCACCAGTCTATCACGCATACAATAACTTTGTTGAGGTTTTGCATTTGACACCACTCCTACCGAGTCATTTGAACATGAGTCAATGGATAAGCTCTGCCATCACGTTTCAAGTAATAGGACGCACCTTTCCTCTCGCAGTAAGTGAACTATTTGGCCAATGATGGACGTTTTTCTTCAGAATGCGTACTGTTGGTCAGTAGGTGTAAGGCGACATCTAAAAATTTAGCGATAGTTGTAAAGATGAAGCAAAGTTGGTTGAGCGCCACCTCGGTTCGCAAGAGTGAACGTTGGACACATCTGTGCCCTAATCAGTTTCTATGTTTGGATAATGCACACTCTTCATTTTGTCAAAGTGATGCTGAATCGGAACTCCTCACCACAGAGCGGATCACGTACAAAGGCAGCTGATTTATAGGGCGCAATCCGGCCCCATCCCCGGCTCATGTTTCCTGGTTTGGTTTGCTACCAACATGGGACACTGTCCAACCTCGCTGCCGAGATACGCAAATTTTGATTGTATTGCAGCAGCATTAAACGCAGACTGAAATTGTCACTTCTGGGATAAGTATTCTGGACTATGATCTTAGTGGTTAGGGCTGCCTGTTTCGTTGGTTCCTTGAAGTCTCCTTTGGAATTGGCAGTGCTGTGGAATGCGCTATAATATAACTATCAATTTTGAGGGATCTCTGCAAACATTAAATCCATCTACCAATTTTACCCATCCTAGTTCATATCTCTAATAAGAGAGGGCTCTTTTTTCGACAACCGTCTAAATTATCGAGTCGTTTTTTGATGACGTTGAGGTAGATGCGTCAGAACTCATCTCTGGTTTCACACAATGTTGTATGAGATTAACTATTCCTCATCTGACAACAAAATCCCAAACCATACCATCCAATCTCTTCGCTCATCCATACATTGAGCTTGCTATCCATCCGTTTCCTATCCAGCCTTCCATCTAGTTATTAATCTATTCACTTCTTCAAGCCTTCTACTTTCCTGGAGGCGATTGAAGGCAAACGAATCTGGAGGCATTGGCAATAAAGGCGCCCAGTAGTGGACAGATTGGAAGCATAAATGGGACTTTCAAAAGATGGCATGAGATCTGGCAAAAAATGCAAACTACTCAAGAAGGTGGCTTTTTTGCATCATAGCAACCAATGTCAACAACAGCTGAGGCGAAGATGCAGGTAGAGATCCGTCGATGGAGGACCACGAAGCATCAGTAATCGCAGCACTGTAGGCTGTGTGCATTTAGGTGGCAGAAGGGCTGGACGCAGACTAGCGCAAACATGCTGCCTCAACTGCCAACAATTCGGCTGCCTCGATGGTCAAGGATGTGGGATGGGTAGAAATTGAGCGGAGCCTTAATCGAGCACAGGCTATCGCCATGGAGTCCGAGGTGAGGATGGCTGAGTTTCTGCTAGTGGATGCCCTCCTCTGTCTCCTAGTTTCATAAGCTTTTATCGCTCTTCCTTCTATCCACCCATAGTACTAAGTGTTTACACACTTCAAATCAATTCATCCCGTGTTCACAAAGCCATCCATCATTTGTCCTTCATTATTCTCTTTGCCTTGTTTACTTACTAATTTTGCAATTGTGCACTAATTGAGAGTTCATTTGTCAACTTAGCTGTTTTTATCTGCTCGGCGGCGCGTCGACTCCTCTGACAATATCATTGGATTGGTGACTTTGGTCGACACCAAAAAATCCACCTTCTCACATTATCTTCTTCGCCTCAATATGATCCCTGCAATTTTCTGTCCATTGTGCCCTGCAAATTTATGACTATCTTGTGCTTACTATGATATACATACGATTTGTGATACATCGACTAGTTTTAGCCTACTTCGAAGGATTCGTGCATTGCATTCTCTGAGAATGACTGCCCTCGTTGGCTCTCAGTGGTAACCCTTTAATGCGTAATCGCTGCCATGTTTGTCAATGCTACCCTGATCCAATTTCAATTTGGAAGCCTTTGTCAAGGCTATGGTGTTGTTGTGGTCTGTGACAAAGCAGTTAAACAATTTAATTGTAAACCACTAAAGGTCGGCTCTTTGTTGCAAAGGCGAGTCTGCAAGTACCATTTGCTCGTCTATTAATGCCTAAGCAATCCATTTGTGCTATCCATTCGTCCATTCACCCTGGTTACCCACATTCAAACATCTCTTCAGGATCGATTGGCCTTTAACAGCCGATCTGACGCCGCACTTCTGCTTAGAACTACCTTTGTACTCTGGAAAGGTTTCTCAAATCTGCCAGAATGGTTGTTATAACCGGAGAGGGAAGAAAGGGAAAGAAGTCGTAGTTGAGGCAGGCGCTGGGGCAAATGGCGGTGCCTCTTCAATGACGGATCATCGAGGATTGAAGGAGAGTCAGGTTTTTCTGGGTCAGCGGCATTGGCCTTGGTGATGGTGGTGGAATGAATGTCAATTTATTCCATGAATCTAATTCTGCCATTGTCAATGCTCCCACGCATACTTCTCTTATGCTACACTCAAAATTATAGCCCTTTTGAATGTCCTGTAAAAGTACTAGCCTGGAAATAGATTTATATTCTTGTAAAAGACATTGTTGGCATAAAGAAATGTCGATGTCATGGGTACAGNGTTTCTAGTGGGTTCGCTCCTCATTATTACGCGTGAATTTCTTATGGGAGGCACTGTGAATGACAGGTCTAAAACAAAAACCGCAAAATAAGTGGATGGGCCTGTCACTCAGCCAACGCCTGCAGTCTGCAAGTGGTTGAGCAAGACTTTCCCCACAATGCATACTTCAGCCTCTTATCACAAGTGCTTCCCTCAGACACGGACACTCGAATGGTCAATAGGCCTGCTGGAGCGAAGTCCGCTTCCAGCGCCAACATAGTGAGCGTACAGTAGAAAAACATCGGCAAAGGGAGCTCGAACACTTCACTGGTTTGAACTTGGATTGTATTTTGTCTGTAGAGACAGAAGGTAATGTTTGACCGTGCGGGTTGCACGAGAACTCTTAAATTGGTTCGCCAGGTTGAATTGTTATAGCCCACTGATTAGTCAGATTCTGGGAAATTCTCTTAACCCACGTCGTCTTCTAGCTCTCCTCTTCACTTCTGTCCAAGCGTCTGATTGATCTCTTTTGACCGTTGACTATTCTAGACGAATACTCCGGTCTTCAAAACGGTGAGACGTGAAAATTGACCTCATCATATCTAACATCAAACCGCGGCTGCAACCGCCAACACTTCATTTTCTCGTGGCATCAGCAACAGTAGAAACTCCGATATGCCATCCTCTTGTAGTCACAGAAACTGACGGCGGCGTGTAAGCATTACTTCTCACTTATAGATTCATCCTATCATCTATTCTGTCCACTGGTCTTCACACCCGATTTCATTTCATATTTTGTTCCTTTTATTGCGTCCTTTTTAGTGATTATTACTGCAACTGCGCTCTCTGGAGGTGACAGTCACAAAACAATGATTAGGGGAGGGTAGGCAATTTCTCTTGTCCCATGTGTTTGCATACCCTATAATTTTTGTGTACCTTCTATCACTTTGTACAAGTGTGTGCGCGTGTGCGCATGCGCTTTGACTTTCTAGTCTGAAGCTGAACTCAGTACTTGTGCCTCTTTGCAGGTTTTCAGATTCTTGTGTGTGAAGGGAAGAAGAGATGAGAATCCATGCGTCTGTTGTAGAGGTTGTCGATTTTGACCGTGGGATTTGTGGTTATGTTTGTTTTGGGTTCTGGCACTGGATTGGATTTTCTTTGTACGCGCTCACTTCTGGCGACACTAACGCTTAGGGATGTTTTGGTTTCACACATTCGTCTCATCCCCTTTCATCAGACTGGTTCTGACTTGCAATGAATCAGTCCTTACCTCCAAATTGATGTTCCACTACTGATAGGCTTGTAAGTAGTTACGAAGGAAAAGGATTTAGCTGAGCATCTGCTAGTCGACTAGGTCGAGTATTTTGAAAAATGCGTGAAATGATGTGCTGCAAGTGTACATGTGTCAATTATGGCAAGCAGGTTCGGTACGGCGAAAAATGTGCTTAGTAGATGGCACCACGTGTAGAAATCTCCGATGGAGCTGCATTCAGCTGATTCGCATCTGTGCAAATGGACTAGCAAAATGGGCCCATTGAGATACTTGCTGTCTGGACAATGACTATGTTGCCTGCTATCGACGCGGAAAGCTGCCTCGGTCAGGAGTTTTGTTCCATCGGCCAGCATGTTTGCATTAGATGGGGACGCTAGTAGTAGAAAAGACAGTCGAAGCTCATCTCAAGCATTGGAGAATGAATCACCTGCACTTTTACTGTGCTTAAACGAATAAACTGCTCTTTTTGAAGGGGTCCTAAATAATTCATTTTGTCTTTTTTGTTTGTAGTTTTGCACCAATGGGTTTTTTATTCCTCCATCTTGTTATTTCGTACGCCATATTCGAAGACGGAAAGCAAAATGCTTGCGAAATATATTAGCACAGAACAGGCAGAGGAGACCTGTCTTTACATCTAACGGTGATTGTGGCACAATGTTGGTGTCAGCAACTAATCTACCTTCCGCTAAGCATAAAACATAATCTTCATTTTCACTTGTGCGATTAAATTGCATATGGAGCTCGTAAAAGGTAAGAAAAGTGGGTTTGCTCTGTTCTTTACTAAAGACTTACATAGTAGTTAACGTAGGTTACCAATTGAGTCCCCATTCCTGCTCTTTTATTTCGCTTATTCACATAGACTGTGCACAGGTTATCAGCCTTTGTTTCTTCGCTAGTGTAGCCAAACAGCTGGGTCCACAAATGAAGAAATCGACATTAAGTGTCGCCTGTCGGCACCTCAATATGTAGCGTTGCATCACTTGGTTGTCTTCACCAGCGTATAAATGCATAATGACAAATTGTCCTTTTTTACTTCTGAGAGGAGTGCACATCCGCGTTCTATAGTGTACCTGCTTTAACGACTGGAGTAAAAATGTGCATTTAATAGGTTTTCGTAATAGAATAGGTATGTTAATCATCAGAAAGGACAAAGGGTGGACGATGGCAATGCCGTAAATAAAGGTCTGGCTGGAACACCAATTGCGAATTTATGATAAACCGACACGCTTGCCTCCATTATCGAGAATACAATGGAAGAGGTGACTTGATAGGTGGGGTCTGGAATGGGCTGAAGTAGCAAAAGGGAACAGGAAACATGAGCAGTCTGATTTACTTTCATTCATAACAATAGCATGGGTCATAACTAATAAGCACAGTAAGACAAGGTTGCAAACATATAATGGACAATGGATAGGGACAATGTAAAAATGAGTAGGGCTCACAAAAGTGCCATCAATGAAGACTGACCTGGAAGGAGGAGATGGGAGAAACGCTCATTTCACTTTGAAGGATGTCAAGGCATGTAAACAAAACGGGAGATGGGAGAAGAATTAACTCTGGTCTCACTAAGAGGCGATGAAGAAAGACAGGTACATGAATGATCATCTGCAGATCTGTTTGCAGTTGGATAAATTAAATAAGCAAGGTGTGGTTTGGCATAATTACGTATTACGCACGGCTCCCTGTTCCAGAATACCGTAAGGATAATGGAAGAAGAATGAGACACTTACAGTGGTGGCACTGGAGTTCAACCTGAGAGGAAATTTGGAGACATGACAGTTGCATCTCACTCCCCAATCTGAAGGTGCCAATGACCCCTACGTGTTCACGATGATTCCTAATACCTGGGGGACAAAATTAAGAGCATCATCGACCTCTAAGTCTTTCCCATGAATTCTGAGAGGCAAATGATGCATTACTAGAATGATGAAATGCAAAAGGATCAATGAGGCTTGCATGCTGTAGTAGGTGGCCGAGTCTGGACTGGCCAAGCCATGCCCTATCTAACCCAGCTCAGTTCTGCTTAGCTTATTGAAGTGCACCTAGAATGGGCAAGGGATTATGAGCATATAGTTTTTTATCCTGTACGTCTGGTACTTATTTTGTATCTGCAAAATGGATTGTGATTATGCATAAAGATGATCAAAGCATGGGTGTGGTAAAGGGATAAACAGGTTGTCGGTGGGTGGTTTTGGTTCCTGGCCCCCAAAAATGCTTGCTCCTAACTGAAGAGGAAGGTGGGGGTGGCTTGACCCCTCCAGCGCAAGCGAAGAAAGGTAGTTGTTTAGCTGAAAAGGGTAAAAGATTAGGATAATATGGACGAAGGGAAAGGAGTGAAAATAATGTGACACTAGTGACTGAAATTACTGAGAGATACAAGTCTATAAGCCGCTAACTGTTGCGCTATAGGAAATTACTACTGACTAGAGCGTCTGCAGCAGTTGCTAGACATTAAGCATTGTGATCCGTCTGCTAAAATTTGACCGTGATTCTACTGGAATGGGTAGCACTTCAGGTCGCCTCAAAGAAACCACCAATATATCAGTAACTCGACATAGAAATAGAATGACTGCAGCTATGCGAAAGATAAAAAGGAACCCTTGCCTTAAACAAAGCAAAAAAATTTGATGCCGAGGTACGCACTCGAAGTACTCATCATTCTTATCCACATTTGTTCTTATTAAACCACTCACAGACTGACGCAAGCAAATGCATGCATATATTCCATCAAATGGAGTCGTCCTTATTTAAAGCGAACCGAAAATCATACTTAGGTGTACATAAATAACTCGATAATCCATCACTGTACACTAGTGAACCTGATTCAATCAGGCTAAGCAAATTACTATCAAAATTCAATCACATTGCCACAGATGCAGGCTGTTCGCAGACAACTAGGAACTCCACGGACTAGGTCTTCTAACAGACACACGCTACTGTAGAAGTCAAGAGGCTCGAGCTATTAAGTTACGCCGCCCTATTCACCTCAGGTTTTGAAAGAAAGACACTGCTGACTACCCTGAATACATCACTTAAAGTTTTAAAATGCATTGTTTTGTGCCGTATTAGTTTGGACATATCAAGCCTAGGCTATCTAGACTTGCTCCAATGAGGTTCACATGATTTGCACAGCATCACGTTCCAAAATGGAGTGGATGATTGAAAAAGTGGTGGGAGGCTAAGCTAATTCCGTGCATCCGTCCCCGTTTGAAAGTAAACATTGAGGTTGAACGATAAACAAACCTATCAAGATGCCCATAAAGTATCGCGTAGGGGTACACAAAGTATTCCTCACACGATCAGCATCAGCTCTGCATTCAAACAGCATGTATTCATTGCCTTCTCTAATCTGTATGTTTTTCTCCTTGCATTTACATCACACCCTGCTTTCACCGCGGCTTTGGCTATTGGTGAGGCTACGCTAACACCGAAGGCAGACATCTCCGACTTGTCAGACCTTCCAGCAGGTGAAGATGTAGCCCAGAATGTAGTTGAGACAGAGGCGTTCAATGAACCAGATGAACGAGGATGTCCTCATGCTAGCTGCGCTCCGTCGTCTTCCAGTAAAATTCAAATGTGTTTATGATTATAGATCCAGAAGGCTTCGATGCTTCCCGATTCCACAGATTATTCCTCTTCGCCATTGACTACTTGTTCTCATTTGATTCCATGCCAATTTATTTTGCAGAATGGCTAAATGGACCTGCTGTGCTTCATCCCTTTTTTCGTGCAATGGTGTGAAAATTCGCAGCGTAAATATATGCCATCTCATTTGCCACTCCAGCAAGTTAAGTGAGCAACTGTAACATCTGCATCTCCTCTTGAAACATTTCCTTAGTAAATTTAATCCTAAATCACTGTATGTTTTAAATGCATGGTTTTACAAAGAGCACCATTGAATCTTGCAATTGAAAAGAAATCACTCAGATATGTACTTTAGCAGTGAATGCAAGAGAGAGGAGGAACGGTATGAGGGAAATCGACGAATGGAAACAAAAAGCATTTGAGGAGAGTTATATGTAGCCCATTAGTATTTATCTAATGGATAAGGAGTAGAAGAATGGAATTTGGCACCTTGACGAAATAAACCGTAGAAATTATGACACTGCTCACTGCCACTCGATGAACGTAAAAGGAAAACAATGGGAAGTGGAAGGCCAGTTAGCGAGACTTGGTGCAGAAAAGTGGCTTTGATGTGTTCACAAACTCTTTGCATTAAAGTAAGACTGAATGGAGTGTTACCGTCTGGCAGGCTTACGGGACTGTATGCATTCCACTCGGCTCAAGAACAAGTCTCACGCTACAATACGAATGGGAAGGACTCTCAAGCTCTGAAGGCAAAGTGAGTGCGAATAAACGAAATCGGACAATCAGTCGACATGTTGGATATTAAGGTGAGTACTAGTTTGGTGCAGAGCTGCGCTTTCAGTTAAATCAAAATATAGCGGCTGCGGGAACTGACATGCTGATGGGGACCTTCAATGACATCTGTCAAACGGCTGATGAGCAATAAGCCAAAATCTGAACTATTTAGTTGCATCTTAAATGGTAGGGTGCGGTATTTTAAAAGGCAAACACCGTTAGAGTTGTGTGTTTGTAGATGCGTGGAGGTAGGTCCCAAAAGACGTTGAGATTTCTTATGTGTTCTTAAGAAAAGCCTGGCTACTGATCATCAAAGTCAATGAGACCCAGTTAACATAAAAATACCTTCTCTTGCCCCACTTTTCTTAGGAATATCTAGCGCCTCGACCTCCCTGCACACTTTAGAGGAAGGTGTCTGTATTTTCAGCTGTTGTGCCATCTCAACGTCTTCTGCGGTAGGCGGTTGTGACCGCACACTGTAAGCGTATAGTCAGACTAGTCATCTAGCGAATGTGTAAAGTGAAGGCAACAAGTGCGTGCCTGGGACCAGAATTTCATGCAATAAACACTATGGGGACCTAAAGCCAATTATCCCAAAGTCCAAGGACAGACGAAAGCAGCATGTTGTCTTGATGAACTAAATTGTAGGAACTGGGTTATGATGCCACTGCTAACTTAAAGTGCTTGAAAGCTCCAAAATGAAAGATAAGTGGCAGACTGGTGAGGTCTTTTGGGAAAGAGAAGNACACCGTTAGAGTTGTGTGTTTGTAGATGCGTGGAGGTAGGTCCCAAAAGACGTTGAGATTTCTTATGTGTTCTTAAGAAAAGCCTGGCTACTGATCATCAAAGTCAATGAGACCCAGTTAACATGAAAATACCTTCTCTTGCCCCACTTTTCTTAGGAATATCTAGCGCCTCGACCTCCCTGCACACTTTAGAGGAAGGTGTCTGTATTTTCAGCTGTTGTGCCATCTCAACGTCTTCTGCGGTAGGCGGTTGTGATCGCACACTGTAAGCGTATAGTCAGACTAGTCGTCTAGCGAATGTGTAAAGTGAAGGCAACAAGTGCGTGCCTGGGACCAGAATTTCATGCAATAAACACTATGGGGACCTAAAGCCAATTATCCCAAAGTCCAAGGACAGACGAAAGCAGCATGTTGTCTTGATGAACTAAATTGTAGGAACTGGGTTATGATGCCACTGCTAACTTGAAGTGCTTGAAAGCTCCAAAATGAAAGATAAGTGGCAGGCTGGTGAGGTCTTTTGGGAAAGAGAAGATAGAATTGTTACATTGCTAAGGTAAGGCTTCGAAGCAAGATTCTAATTCGTTTCCGAAACCGCCACTGGGCGCCTGGCCGAGCACTCTATTCAATGCTGTTTTTAATTTTAATTATTGCCCCTATTGTCTGCATTGCAAGAATTCAATCCATCTCCAACTAAAAAAGAAGAAATACCCATACGAATGACGTCAGAAGGGACTTACACACTTAATATCGCAAATTTTATCAGACCGATGCACGGCGAAGGAAAATTGCGGCATTTTTGGGCACAGATGGTAGTGACTAAATTATTTATTTGGAGTTTTGAGAGAGAATCGTTGGCAAATACATTGCCACTTTGATGGCTCTGATTCCACCAAATTGTCTTTTGCTATGCTCATGTCATCGCTTCTTAGCTCAAGGGCAATTCCATTTTATTTTCGTCGCAAGAATACCTAAAAGGTGAAGTGGGTAAACAAACACCCTGGATCTGCCCACAGAGTTGGAGGATGAGCGGTGTTGTCTATAAATAACCGTGTAAGGCTTACGTTAAGCATTCCACCCTCAAACAGCATCAGTTCTGCATTGGCACTTCATGCAATCACTACCGACTCTGATCTGCATGTTTCTACTTCTCGCACTCTCATCACAGCCCGCCTTTACCGCCATTATGCCGGATGAGGAGGCAGTGCTGAAGCTGAAGACGGGCCTTTACGAGGGCAGAGAAGAGGCCATGAATGCGGTTGGGAAAGAGGCGTTCAAGGAATCTGACGAGGATGATAAAAACGAAAGTGTCCTCATTCCAGCTAGGTCGCGTAGTCGTTGGATTAAAATCAGGTGTTTCCCTCGCCGCGGAAACAGGAACCAACCACGCTTTCCACTTCCAAGGCATCCTCCTCGTCCTAGTAGAAGATCGTTTGCTCCTTTCTGACCTCAGCATTGCAGTTTACAAAGCGCCCGAACCGATTTCTTTCAAGTTCAATATTAATATGATGTTGATGCAAGCAAGAAGGCTAGAAGTTGGCATGCCACCACCAATCCATTTGGCTGCCATAATTAACTAAATTACAATTAATTTAGATATTCTCCCTTCTTTGACCCTGCCATTTTTGGAGGCGAACCAATGTTGAGCAGTTTGCTCAACCATTTATAGTGATATTTCTAAGCCAAAAAATCTGCGCTTTGCACTTGCAGTCTGTTCCTTTTCATTGCAAAATCAGCTCTTACGTGGCATGACGCATTTTGTCAATGGCCTTTCTACCTGATTGGCGTAAAGTAGTTTCCAAAGAAATCACAGGCATTGGAACCCTTCCCTTTTGAAGAGCGATGTTAACCCGAACTAGGCAACTCCTCCCTGAAAGGTAGCGTCTAAGGAAACAATAAGTACAAGGAGGCGAAATTAGGATGATGTTGGGTGATGAAGGTTCTGTAGATGCTACAAAAATTAGTCACCACCTCCGAAGGCTGATTTAAGAAGACGAAGATACCAACGATGCAGTGGAAAAGATGATGATAATTATTATTATTATTGATATCCTACGAGGGCGCTGAAATTCTACGTCCCTAGTTAAACGTACGGGGAAAGGAATACGCGCCTCACCCATCCATCGATGCTCAGGGAGGCCTTTTAGTCAGACTAGGTCGTGGCATAGGCACACTGACAGTGAGCCATAGGTAAGTGGGATCTGGGCATCGGCATTTCAGATGGTACTGCATGGAGATAAAAGCAGGTTCTGGTCGAGTAAGGCAAAACAATGTGATCTCTCAAACATCCATCTGGAAATGAGGTGCTTCGCTACTTGATTAGTGGGGAAGTTTTCAGATGGCCAACAGTATGTTTGCCATTTGCGACCCCAACCTTCGGCGTTGTTGATACCATGCAGTGCACAGAAGCCATTCCTGCCACACTGACACACTGCCACCCTTAAGTTGCTCAAATGTGTCCAAACTGAAAAGCGTGGTAAAGGTCCATAAAAAGCAAAATTCGATTAATCCAACTGCTTACATTTATAACATTGCATTCATATTTTTTAGATGGTCGAAAATGTTGAACCTCGGTCGCAAAACAAACTGTGAATAGCAGATAAAGGTAGCAAATACTTACTCAGTGTTGACAAAGAGGAAATATTTTGCCATATTTTCAGTGATTGGTGTCATGTGCATACAATGTGAACGGAGAGGAATGAGAAATTTTGCCATACCTTAATCGAGTCGTGTCATGTGCATGAAGAAAAGAAATTTTGAGTCATATTTGTTTGATCGCGTTATGCTGCACAACGTAGATTTAGAAAGCTGAAAATTCACTTCTTCTCGTTCAACTCTTTTTGTATGTACAGTGTTGATATAGTGCAGAACCAATGCTCTGTTTTCACCGATTTGTGAATTATGTGTATAATTTGAATGGAGAGGGAAAAGATGTTCTGCTTTATCGTTTTAAATTTGCTTTGTATGCATATTTATAAGGGAGAGAAGAAATTTTGCCATAATTTTATTAATTGGTGTCATCTGTGACAATGCAAACGAAGTGAGGGGGAGAGCTTGGTATATTTTCTTCGATTTTTGCGCGCGCGAGTTGGATGGGTAAAAAAAGGAAATTCTGCAGTATCCTCGTCGATTCGTGCCATGCGTGCACAAATTGAATAAAGAGAGAAGAAATTGTGTTCTATCCTCATCGAACAATGTCATGAGTGTACAATGCAGATGTGGAAACAATAAATTTTGCCTTATCTTTTAGACTTGTTTTTGTGTGTACGATGGGGGTGGGGAGAGAGTAGCAATTTTGCAATTTATCGGACCATGTCATGCGTGTCCAGTGTAAATGTAGGTTTGAATTATTTCGCTTTAACTTTCTTAACTCCCGTCATGTGTGGGCAATGTGGACGAAGAGAGTGGAGAAATTTTGCCATGACTTCGTTTCCTGCCATGTGCTTACAAAGTGGATAGAGATTAAAGAAATTTTGCCCTATCGTTATCAGTTATGCTCTCGTACGTGTAATGATGGAGCAGTGCAGAAAGAGGGTTTGCTTTTGCTTCATCCTTTTGCATCATGTGTGTGCAATGTCGATGAAGTAAGGAAAAAGGCTTCGCTTCATCTTTATTTTTTTACCACATGGGTGTAGTGTGGGTGGAGGAGGAGGAGACACTGTGCTTTATCTTCATCGACTTCACACAGGTGAGTGTGGTGATAGAGTAAAAGGAGCATTTTGCTCAAATTTTAATGAGTTCGCTAGAGTGAGCGTTGATATAGTAAAATATGACGAAAAAGTTTGCTTTACTTTGTTCATTTCGCACACTTGAGTGCAGTGAGTGTGGATAAAAAGGATAAATTTTGCCCAATGTTCATGGATTTAGCTCACGTGAGTGAAGTGGGTGCATATGAGTAAGATGAATTTTGCTTTATCCTTATTTATGCCACACGTTTGGGCGCAAAGTGTTTGTATGAATAGTAGAAATTCAGCTTTAAGTTCATCGGTTTCGCTAACGAGAGTAAAATAAGGGTCTTTGGAAAGGGGTAATTTACTTTATCTTTATCTAGTTCTGCCACGCAAGTGCAGTGATAGTGGGTTAATATAACTCCATAGCTTTTGCTTACGACGCAGCGGTTCTGTTGGATGTATAAGGAAAAATTAGCCTTGATCCCATCGATTCCGCTCAAGTGAATGCAGTAATGGTGCGATGGAAGGGGGAATTTCGCTTTTGCTTCATCTAGTTCGCTGCCGTGGCTGCAGTTTGGTTGGATGGAAAAGAGGAATTTGCTTTGCCTTTGTCGATTTTTGTGACGAGTTCATTGTGGTTAAAAAGCGAATTGTTTGCTTTACCTTCATCCATTTCGACCACATAATTACAGCGAGAATGGAATGAGATGGAAAGCAATGATTTATCTTTACTGATTTTAGCTAGGTGTGTACAGTGTGAATGTTGGAAGTGGACATAGCTTGCTCTGTCCTTGTGGATTTGCATCATGCGCTTACATAAAGGGTGGAGTGAGAGTAGAAGTTTTGCATTCCATGCATTGATTTGGCTCTCGTCATCGCGGTGAGTATGGAGGGAAGGAAGTAACTGTGTGCTCTTTGCATTTAATTTTTCCCATGGAAGTGCAGTGCGCATAGTATGATTGCACATATTTATCTATCCATACAGTATATATTTGTGAACTTGTATAATGCGCAAACATCAATGTCAAATTCCCAATCCCTCTCGTTACATTTTCCGTTGTTTAACTCATCTAGTCCACGCTACTGGATTGCACCAGCATGTTGAAAACGGTCGTTTGAAATTTTCAATGGTGAAGAGAAGGCATATTACAGTGCAGCCTAATTTTGAAGTAAATCTTTTTGTGCCAATTACTTTGCGATGCCTTAGAGCACCTCCCGCCTCAGTTCGGTTGTACACCATGCTACCTGATATCTAGCTGCCATAATGGTATTAATTTCAACTACTGGTTGCTAAATTTCCATTCATTTGGTAAATACTTCACAAAAATGCGAATAGCATCCTAAGCACCACAAAAAACATTATTTCCAAGGAGCCAATGTTTGCCTTAATCGACTTCTTTGGACAAAACACAAGTCATATTAGGCCAAATTGCGCCGACCGTTCTGCACAGACTGCAATATATTCCTCACTGCCCGTCAGTTTATTCTACTACAAACGTTACTTTTTCTAGGACACGTTCGCATTGACCATGTTGAAAGCCCAAGCATAGCATTTGATGCTTTGGACATCAAAGAGGGCAAATGTAAATCGCAAAGAAGGCGTGCAACGCAACGCACACCATGCAATTAAAATTAGCAGAAAACTATTAGTTATGAAATAAAAGTAGTTATTTGAAATATCTTAGCTTGGGTGTAAATTCCAGCAAAAGGTCCTAAGAGCGATTTGTAAAAAGCGGTGGGTGACGATGACGTGCGGAACTGCTTTAAGATGATTGGTGATTTCGCCTATACTCATGACAATCTTTTGACT
>LWMK02000507.1:0-51575 GCA_001693075.2 Taenia saginata
AAAGGACGAAGTTCATCTCGACTAGACGGAACATAAATATGCCTATAATGAAGTAAAATCTTGTATTGAAACTAAGTGTTATGGTCGTAACTGATACAGAAATATGCTGTGTAATCAAGGAACGCTTCCGTTAATGCGATGTAATGTGGGACAAAAGTGGTGGAAATTACAAAAAATTGTAGAAAAAAGTGGTGGAAATTACAAAAAATTGTAGAGGAGGTGCAGGCAGTAAACGCTGCAAGTAGACTTCAAGTAATTAAAATTGTTTTGGATGTCACTGGAACCATCCGCATTAATTGAATTTCAAGGAAAGGCTAATTGAATGAGCGGTAACATCAGGTATGCAAGCAAATGCAACTCAAATAGTAGAATATAGATGCCAAACGCACACTCAGGCTAATAATGTTGTTCTTTGAATGTGTTGCGTTCACCTCCTCGCCCCTACGAACACTCCTGGGACGAGAAAGCGGATCAAGGGATTGAATGCAGCCTTGACGCTGACTGGAGACGTGACTTCTCTCAGTGTCGGAGAAATCGACCTTCTCCTCAAGCACAAGGTTTGATTTACCCTATCACCACTCGTCTGAAGTTCAAAGCCAAGGAACTGTAAGCATTGCAAAGGTCTATCGTCTCTTCGAGAACCGCCCCTGGTGTGACCTCTATTGGTTGATTCCCCTTTTTCTTTTCCTACCTCCTCCGATAGGCAGGGCATCTCTGTAGAGTCGTATCTTGCTGTGGTGGACTATTATTGGGTGGACACGGAGTTGTGCTAAACGGGTCTCTGATCCACGGAAGGTGGAAATCACGGTGAGTCCTTGGTAAAAAATCATCCTGCATATTTGCACAAGGTTCCTCTCGCGACAGGCATTCGTCCAACTGTGTCCGTCGTTATATATTCCCTGCCCGACGTAAGGCATCCGTGCGTGTCTCCTTGCGATGCTGAAAGATTTTATGCTGCACGTACTCTATGCATTGCTGCTTGCCACTTTGGAATGAACTCCATTTTGCAGTCCGCAATCATCTTGATTGGAGGAAGATCAGTTGATGTGTGGACCGTAGCCCTGTATGCGAGGTGAGTGAGTCTCAAATTTAACTCCCAGTCTTCTGGTTTTGCATCATCAAGAAAAGCCTTGAGTAGTGCTGCAGGAGGATGGTTCATTCTTTCTGCCTGCCTATTACCTTGCGAGTGTCCAGGTGTTATGAGTGTCTTTGAGATTTTGAACGACTTGCACACATGTTTTAAGTCGGCTTCCGAAGTTAAGACCTTGATCGCGAAGGACAGATTCAAGCACCCAATGTTGACAAATTTACTCATTGAAGGGAAGTAAAGGGAATGCTTTGGCGTCTTGAGGCTTCATGAGTTCTGCCTGAGCTTACATCGCGTAAATATCAAGCATGTCAAAAATGAATCGGATTCCCCTCACGACGGGTGATAATGAGTCCATGTCGTCTATGGACCCTTTTTCTCCCATGATTACCGTGTGCACATGTAGAAGTGATGCGGTCGCTGTGAGATGAGGCTTCTTGAAACTACTACAAGCAGTGCAAATTCAGCAGCAATGAAGCATGAATGGGGTAAGTGAGGGACACCAGTATGCTGTTTGATCGATGTGTCTTGGAGAAAAGCTTGCATTAAGGAGATTAAGACCTTTGGATCTTCGAAAAATACGATATCCTCTAGGAACAATTTTCACCATTCTCGCTACAACTGCCTGGCTGCCTTGTTTAACGAGATTGTGTCTTCCACTGTAGCACTCTGCGCCCCATCATGCGCCCACTGCCACTAGAAAGTAGCTTTGTCTGCTTTCCAATTAGTTAATGTAGCAAGGTGGCGGTACTGGTAAAACTATTAACCAGCGGCCTTTGATAGTGTGCCATGCCACTTGGTTCGCACGGTTTTTGGCAACTGCCATCTAATCTGACGAGGCAGATCGTTGGAGAAAACGGAGTTCCTTTGGATTCAGGACCAAATTCTGCGTCTCGCTGGTAGTGCAACACAAGTGTTAGCCTAGTCTTTTGTTCTCGCACGTCTACACTAAATGCGAGAATGTGGTTGAGGTGGAAAATAGGGTGTGGTGGGGCTAGACTAATTAGTGCTGTCTGCGTTAGACGTTGGGAGGTAATCGCAGCGTTACAGAGGCCGAAGTACACCGTTTGAAAATTATGGTACCCATTTGGCACTGTATAAGCCGTATTTATTTCGTCTTGCCATCACTTTAATCGCTAGCATCCCGATTGCAAGTCGAGGGTGGGGGACTGCTGAAATCCACGTGGGTGTCTAATTAGCTGTTTGTATAGCTACTCGACCAGACCCAACTTGTGCTAAGTCCATTGCTTGTGGGTTACCGTTTCTACCTTAAATGATGCTAGAAATACTTGAATATTTGTTGCAGCTTGTCGACACCCGACTGCCTCAAAGCCGTTGACGAATTGGGGAATCTACGGGATGAGTTGGATAATCTCATCCGCCTGTCAAAGCCCGTCTTGTCGCGCTATCACAGTAGGCGTCTTCCTTGAGCATCCACTTCGCGCTCGCACTTATCCAGCTATGATGGTATTGTAGAAATGCTTTCGCCGCTGAAGTGGAGCACTCGTGCTTCTTCTGGCATTATCGAAATTCAACTTCAAAATGAGGAGATGAGGTCAATAAAATGTTTTGTTAGCTCTACACTGTCAAGTATGGATTGGCCTTAGCTTCCATAAGAAATGTCTGCTGACATTGCGTTTAACGACAGCGTGGGATGGACGCTTGTGCTTGAGGATAATTGAGATTCGGTCGCCTCCTCGCATCGTGTTCGCCAAGATTCCGCCGTGAATAACTGAGAGTTCATTTGTGCGCTATTTCTTCTTCCAATGCTACATATTTTGTGCAATTTTACCCAATTCTAGTGTGCTGCTCATGCAGTTAGATGCCCCTGTCGTCTGCCTTTTCCTCTACTTTGCGTTGTAAAACGCTCCACTTAGCTATAACAACTGTTTACTTCCTTCCCCTTCGCCTAATTTCCTTCCTTTCTCTAGCTCATTTTTGTCCCGCCATTTAGCATCCTTTTATTCGTTATGTATCTACTCACTTACTCATGCCTGCTCTGTTCATTTGTGATCCACCTCAACTCCAATGAGCTTGTTTATTTTGCACTCATTCGTATGCACGGTTTTCATCCTACAAGCACGTGCATTCTAACATTCGTCAACTTTCTTCCTACAGGTTTGACAAAACGAACTTCTAAGCATCCTCCACACAAGAGTCCTCTGTCCTCTCCAGTGTTTCATCGCGTATGCATCTGACCGGAGGAACGGGAGCAGCTGCACGCCTCTTTCGCCGTCACGAGCATCCTTTCATCACTCCTGAAATACCATCGCCTTGACATCGTTTGTGTCTCACATCTCCACGCTTTGCTCCTTCAGCACTTCTCTGAAGACAGCGTGCATTCATTTTGCGATCGTTTTCTTAGTTGAGGGGACGATGTGTAACAGAGACGTTTTGAACTTGAGAGATCCTCATCAAAGGGAATGAGTTTGGGTCACTATTCGTTGCTGTGCTTATTTTAAGGCAGAACACACTTCCCGTTTAATAGACTATGCTGCCGTGAAAGCTTTGAAAATTCACTGTTTCCAAAATTATGCTGCCTAGAAATCATCACAACAGCTGCCTCAAATTTAGAGTTCAAACTATTGAAACATCCTTAAACTCTATTGGTGAATAAATCATGGAACAAATTCATTCTGCGTGACTTTACTAATATTTTACCTTTGGAGCCCATCAGTGCCTCCGGAATGCTCCCGCAAAAGTACCTTCTGTAAATTAACTTTGCATAAATATCGACTACAACGAAGGAAATTGTGCGCATGATTCCATTATGATAGTTTTCATATGATGTGTGGAAAATCGACTTTTAATATTAGGCGATTATTTATAACTTGTGCATTCACGGCAAAATAATTTGAAGCATTTACATCTTGCCTGATACATTTAACAGGCGCCGTTGTAAATGATCTTTCATTCGTGACCTTGATCCGATTGGCTGCCTAATGCAGAACCGCTGAGTGATGTGTTACTGTGCGCATCAATGACGCGGATTCGGCATCGTTAATGACCGTAGAGGGCTCAAACGGATGGACTGCACTTGAAACTCAAAGGCGAAGTCATGGTTTGAGCAAATAAGTTCCTGTGTTTTGCGTCTACACCTCTGTTAGAACGTGCAGAGGAGTTCCACACAAAACTAACTCTACCAATGCTAGTCTGAAGTTGCTTTGTGGGAAAGGAAAGAAAAAGCAGAGGACATGAAAGGAAATCCCAAAGCTGTCGCCAATGGTAGTAGCCCGTGTTGCTTATTCTAAATGCTTTCTTAGTAACGCCATTTTCGATCAAGTGAGTGAGTCGCTCACGAATTCATCTCCAGCACATTTCGCTCAACCAGTGGAGGGGATAGGGTTTTCGTTTCATCTACGCAAGAATGCTTCGTTCCCACCTATACCTGCTTCAAGTCCATATCCACTTCCATTCTGCAACTTCTCCTACTAGACCCTCTACCTGCGCCCTTTCAATAACGTTTTCTCATTTTTCCACCCCTATAAAATCCCATCAAAGACTAATTAAATTATTGGTGGATGCATGTCAAAGACCATCTTTAGCAGTGTCATCTTCTTACTCTCTTTCGATTCGATGCATCTAGCTGCCTCGCACCAATTCTGCCTCTTCCTCGTGCGCCATTTATCTCCTCGAGAGCTAAGTTGAGTATGTTTCTCCAAGTTCCTACCTCTAACTTTTATTTTGGCTAAACCACTACTTACGCACCATTGCCCATTCCCTCCTTTGCACTTCCAGACAGCTGCAATGGCTGGTGCTATACAGTCGAGGACGAGAACAGGAAAGACCCTCCTTATTCCACCTACACCCTTTGCACAGTGTGTCAGTGTCTGGTGGTTCGAACTTGTGTGTGTCAGTGCTCATGTCCTACTTTGGCCTATAGAGTCGCATTAATTGACGTCGTTTGGAAATAGGTAGGATCATGTGAGTGTGTGAATGTGTGTGGGTTGTAGGCACAATTATCTTAAGTGTATTCCCAAGCTTGACCTTCTAGATTATGGGACGGTCAGTCCTAACTCATACATGCTAAAGGTGGGCGGATAATCCTTCGTGTCGTCGGGATGCCGAATTGCATCTGTAGACACGGAACAAGGAAATTTGTCGAGCGAAACAAAGAAAAAATCACCAAAACACAAAGCAGCACTCCCACGCAACTTCATGCTTGATTTTTAGACCGGGACGAAAGAAAGTGGTTATGTAGCCAGTGCTCGTATTTCAAACATTGATTAGTATCCTACTTGATTTGGTAGGAAAGGAAACACTTTCGCTACCTCCTCTAGACGATGGGTGTGGTGTCGCCACAAGACCTGCATGTCAGCCCAATTCCCATGCCACTCAACACTGACTGTTTCTCCTCTTGGCAACGACTCAAATGCATGCTCCTTTCTCCTTCACTGGGATAACACTGTTGAATAGTTCATAATGTAACTACAAATAAGATATTTTAGACAAATTTGAAGCGCTTAGGTTCTAGTGCCGTTATATTATGATACGTTGACTAGAGCGTTGTTTTAGATTATGCTCTAGAGCATTGCGTCCTAATTTCACATTAAGATTTCTCTTCGAATATAAAAATGGGATTTGGGCTATTGCGCTCAGACGAAACGCGGATGGTTACGCGTGGGGTTAATGGAAACCGTTTTTACTCACAGACAAAAGGCTCGTTACGTAGAGGCAATGCATGATATCGTTGAATTCGAAAACCCGCGGTGGCAGACTTTGCAGCTTGTAGTCCTTTTATGCTCAGACCGGAAGCATTTTGAATGCATACACAGGAGCATCCAAATGATCGCGTCGATATGAGGCGATGGCTTGTTTTTGTCTGAACGTATTTGCAGAATGCTAACTGACGAAGCAATAAATTTGGCCGCAGAGCAAGCATTAGGCTCCTCTTTATCTGAAGCGATAGAAGTTGGTGCTACTCGGAAACCCTCCCATTTCACGTGACAAAGCAAACGTAAAGCACGTCCAAGATCACACTACCTGCCAACTGGGATTTTGCACAGATTCCAAAGGACATTTTGCAGTGAAAAACTCAGCCATTCAAACCAAATGTGGGAGCCGAATAACAGAAGCAATGTCAGTTACAGAAGAGATCTGATCGACTTCAGCCAATTTAATCCAAACATCGAAGTAGCAAGTCCTTAACAATAAGTGGGCTTAAATGTATTGCCCAGATGTCTGTTATCTTCGCTGATTGCGGAGCATTGAAGCTGCTATATTCCTTAAAGCCNCTTTTGAATGTCTGTTATCTTCGCTGATTGCGGAGCATTGAAGCTGCTATGTTCCTTAAAGCCTGAGTCACCCCTCCTTATTAACTGAGTCAGGAATTATTGCGCGAGGGCCCTGGATTCACCAATACTCTCCAACAGGTTGGGGACAGATCTGTTCCAAATCTGGTGCAATCGCTGTCTGACAGGCCTGGATGAGGGGACAGCTCCAGCATCTGTGTGAGACCGGGGCGAATGGGTGGTGGGGGCTGACTGACACTGAGCCTGAGTCACCGGGCCACCTTAGTCACGTGTATCATAGTAGCGGATGGCTTGCGCCTTAAAGTGCGCTGACGCATTCAAGGTGTCTAACTGTGAAATCAGCCAGCCATGGTGGCCCGAGCTGGCCTCGGCTGCCTGTGCAAATGGTCATGAGAGGATGGACTCCTAGAATCTCTAACACGGACGTTTATCGGGGTTTTCAGGTACTCCTAGCATCAACCCCACGGGATCACTAGTCAAGCCGTGCAGAGCTATAATGCGGCAGTGCACCAATTGCGCTTGCACTAACCAGCCTCAGTGCAAAGTTCCTTCTTCATACCAACTGTTTCTCAAATTTCGGATACCAAACCCATTCTAAGTAGCTCGTTTGCATGTCAACACAACTGCTTAGTTAGAACATGGATCACTTGTACGCATCATTTCTGCGTTACGTCATGACGACGTTTTGCGGAAAAAGCGAAGTCGGTGTTGGAAAGTTGGAGAGGGCGAAAAGCGCTTGAGCAAATACTGAAGACAGAGGTCGGTGAGAAGAACCTGTCCGAAGCGCAAACGAGAGGGTTGGGCACATAAAAGACGACGAAAGCATTAACCAACGCCGGATGGATCGACCACATCCACGACACCCATTTTGAGAGGAAGGCAGTAATGGCGTGGAAATGCAGACAGATTGTTGCGAGATGGAGCTAATCGCCTCTCTCCCACCCATCATGCACATGCTGCTACTGCTTCGTGCCAGAGAAAGGCATGCATTGGAAAGACAAGAAAGCGTTAAATGGCATCATTCAGAAAGCGTCAGTAAGACAGGTTATCGGTAAGCCTACATAGGCAAAAACTGCCAGAATCACCTGAGGCAACTGCTACACAACTATGAATTTAATTTGTCAGAAATATAAACCGCACTCGGGAGGAACATCAAAATTGGGCTACGCTTGCATCGAACTCCCACTAGAGCGCCCAGCTAGCCCATCGAACAAAAAGCAGACTTAAATTTGATAAATGTGGTGAGCGAAAATCGGCCCCCTCATTAAAAGCACTTTTGATAGACCCACCTTAAATTAAAATTGCGGCGAGTATCAGACTTTCCACTAGATTAAGCGAAACACGGTTTTACTGTCCGACTCTTAACGCAAGGGTGGCAAGTGTCCAAGACCGGTAAACTTAAGCTGCACTTTTCTGTGGGATGCGTATCTCCGTCATTGAGGGGTCCGTTTTCTGTTGTAATACCAATCAAATGGCCTTCATATCTGGCAAGAGGCTTTCCATTGCTGAGCTAGACATAGGTTATTATAGTCTCTCACTTGAAAGCAATCATGTTGGAGACCGAACCACTGTCGTTGGAGGAAGAGCTGCATGACCTCTCCCGTATGCATTGGACAAGCACACAGAGATAGCCATCTACACTAGTTGTTAGGCCTATTTTCGGCTCAGTCACGATGGCCACCATCAGCGTCATTTGAACTGCATGTAAAATGCTCACTCGCTCCTTGGTGAATTCGTTATTCGCAACTCGGGCTGATGATATTCATAAGTAAACACTTCAGTGAAATGAGACAGAGTTAGGATGCCTAATTTCTAGTCCTTGCCTAAAAGTCCAAAATCACACGGCAGGTTTTAGATAGAAATTGAAAGCTCTCGATTCTGAATGAATCCATTATTTGCAACTCGGGCTAATGATATTCATAAGTAAACAGTTCAGTGAAATGGGACAGAGTGAGGATGTCTACTTTCTAGTCCTTGCCAGGAAGTCCAAAATAATACAGCAGGTACTAGATAGAAATTGGAATAAGCAGTTGCGATGATGACTTGGGGAAGTGTTTTGATTAAAAGGACCTTTGCAACATCTGTTCATGTTTAGTCCAAATGCAAAAATGCTTCCGATTTCAAGAACAAGTTCAACTGATAACTCCACATACCCATTCCTTCCTCCCTCTCACGCATGAATGTTGCCATTAGAGCACGATGCTAAATATCCGTGGCACTGCGTATTAAGCGCGTAAACCAGCCGTGCTTGGCCAGCAGACTCCGAGTCAGGGTACGGTCACTATTCCAAGAGAATATCCGTGTTCTGCTCCAAGTGAGTGATTCCATTTGAGCCTGATTAGCACCGTTGGCTTTGGATAACTGAAATCGCGAGTGCAATCGCATATGTAGCGATGGTCACAGCCGTGGTGTTTGAGTCTCCTGCTTCACACAGGTAAGACATAAGCGTGTTCGCTGCAACCCAAAGGTGCTTGACAATTCTATAAGCAATGTAATGATTTATTTGATATTCTGATGGTGAATGGATTGCGAAGTAAACACAAGCGCACCAGATTGCCATCCAATCTTTTAGCAGGCAATTTAAATTACAGGCAATGCGATTCGTGCATAGTTGGAATAACTGGTGCATCGACTGTGGTACCTCAAATATTTACGTTCTCACGAATCTTTGGGAATCGTGTCGGTATAACACTTCTAGAAAATCACTCTTGACATTATGTACTGCTGGGGAAACACTTGGTCCATAAAAATATTTGTAAGCAAGCCATTTCACACCTGAATTGCAGCGAATACATCCTTTAAAAGTGGTTTATTCTAGCTTTAAAAGGAGTGCTTTGTTGCAGAGTCTTGATGCCCTGAGCTACCATTCTGAGTAAAATGCCTTCTTTAATTTTTGAGGGATCGCAATACCACGCGGCGTAACATTGCATCAAAACCAAGCAAAGTTATGCAAAAAAGCAAACACTTTGTCAAAGTTAGTGAGCTAAGGAACTATTTTCTACCCGATGGTATAATATGGCTATCAAGCACTCACGAGGACGAAACAAAGGCGTGGTAGAAGCTGTCAATAAGCCCATGCATTGTCACCCATTCTCAGCAACGTCGTTCCACCCCCCAGGCAAGAGAGCGAGTCCTCAAAGCTGCTAAATCCAGTCCAAAATCTGCAATGTAGAGTGCTTCTATTAGCCAATTTTCAAGTTTTCCGTGAAAACCCTACCACAATGTCTAATCGACTCATTTTACAGCAGAATCTTGGACAATTACGGAAGAAGCATGGCTAATTCCCCCTCAGTAGAGAGGGCATTTCCTGTGCGCTATCAAAAACCGAAGAGCTGTAGAAAAAATTTTAGTTGTTTCGGGAGAAGAACCAGTGTGATGGTGCTATAACACATCCTTTAACGAGAATATTGGTTTTTACCCAACTGGAGATTGTTCGAAGTCATCAACGCCCTGACGATGAAAATAGCGAAATCCGTTACGAGTTCGGTTTCAACCTAGTTTTCAAGCACGCCGCAAGTCAACTCCTCACGTTTGGCCTAATCACAACTGAAGCTTACTCAAGCAGGTTTAGCATTGTTTTGCTTTCTTATTTTCGGCTAACGTTCACCTCATCGAAGGCTATAAATAAGTGTATTGTCCTGAAACCTCCTTGAAGGTAAAAGAAGCACAGTAATTGAGTCGGACACATATCTTTATATGTGTATGTATATTATCAGCAAAGAGAAGGGACAGACTTGCTGACAAGGCCAGGATGACAGGTCAGCAGGCTAGAACAATATGGTCACCCAGGTCCGAGACCGAAACCGAAACCAACGGTAATACAAACAGAGCATTACAGCAAGATCTGAAGTCTTCGCCTGAAGGCGTAATGAGCCAAAGTATCAATGAACGTTACTAACCCATAAGATGACCGGGAGGTTAGTAGCATGGAGTGAGGGGGTTAAATTGCATGTGGAGTTAATCTTAATGTTAAGCAAACATAATTTTCTCTTTATTATTTACTAAAACAGTCGCGAGTAAATATTTGGCAGATTCGGTCTTTAAAAGCCATTTATGCATGCATTTGGGCATTTGCTTGGCAAAGTGAAGACATAAACACAAAGAAAATTCTTGATTTGAATCAAGAAAAAGAGCTATATGTCTGCCAATCAGGCCACGAGGCCACCTCCTTCGTATGGGACAAGATGAAGAAGATCTAGCCGACCCGTTACCAAGACTGAGAGCAAAACAAGTGGGTTAGTGCTACATGAAAGGAATGGAAATCACACGCGGGATAATCCACAAATTACAAGGTATGTAAAATCACGTTAATGCGATAACTTTTACGCTAAAAACGAATTTCAACATTTACTTATTAGTTTGTTGGATGACGTTGACACTTGTTTTGACAATCCTTCCATTTCAGTTAGATGCATTGTTAAAAAGGGAATCATCAAGGCGCAGTTTACGAGAGTTATGTGATTTCACCATGATCTTTTGCTGCGCATCGGATGTAATAGGCAGACGCTTCAAAGCAACCGACATTGTGATTTGTGGCTGTCCTCCTTATGTGACTCTGTCATATGTGTGGAGTAAATGGACGATAAAGTTCAAGGTAGTCTGGTTCCTGTTGTTAGTAATGAATTTGGCTCAAGATTAACATTACAGAAGCTGGCGATGTGTCTGTTAGTGGGAGCGAAATCGCCATTCAACTAAGAGAACCTGTTGATGACGCTGCTGTTTCGAAGGTGGGACAGTAGTACATCCGATTCGAGGCATATTAGGCTAATCCGAATTTGGCTCACCAGCTCTCGTCTTCTCCGAACTACGAAGAAGCTGAAAAAGGCTGAATTAAGAGCCTGGCAACATTTGGATGGTGGGTCATCTCATGTGTGGAGTAGCATTGACGCACAGCTTCAAGTCATCCAACGATAGCAAACTTGTGATCGCAAGCAGGAGAGATTGCGTCCGCAAGAAACCATTTTTAAGTCTCCTGAAGAGCCAGCATATGGCAGTGCTGGCTTTCGGTCATTTGACCATCTAATATTGCAACCGAAAAGACTGTCTCTGTTGAACTTGGCGAATAACGAACTTCGTCATTTACCAAGGCTCTGAAGTGATTGTATTTAACTCACCTCTCCCCAAAGTTGAATCGGCTGGAAAATTGGCCAAGTGCTTATAAAGATCGCACTTGCCTGCAGTCTTGGATTCCGCAGGACATTTGGAATCTGGTAAGCGGGCAATCGGGGTAATGCATCATTCGTCAATGGCCATGGGTAGATATGGCTGCCTGTGATGTTGCGTGTGCAAAAACCCTTTTCTTTGTTGCACTTAGACAATCGCCCATGGGTACCACCAGCGGCCAACGTGCAGAGGATGACGAGTCTTGTGAGCATTAACGAACGAATAATAGACTGCGCTGCGCATACTATGCTGCCTCCCAATTTCTGGAGCTGGATAAAAGGAGTCCTAACAATCCGTGGTTGGCTGCGTTTCTTGCAACAATGAACGTTACTAACCCATAAGATGACCGGGAGGTTAGTAGCATGGAGTGAGGGGGTTAAATTGCATGTGGAGTTAATCTTAATGTTAAGCAAACATAATTTTCTCTTTATTATTTACTAAAACAGTCGCGAGTAAATATTTGGCAGATTCGGTCTTTAAAAGCCATTTATGCATGCATTTGGGCATTTGCTTGGCAAAGTGAAGACATAAACACAAAGAAAATTCTTGATTTGAATCAAGAAAAAGAGCTATATGTCTGCCAATCAGGCCACGAGGCCACCTCCTTCGTATGGGACAAGATGAAGAAGATCTAGCCGACCCGTTACCAAGACTGAGAGCAAAACAAGTGGGTTAGTGCTACATGAAAGGAATGGAAATCACACGCGGGATAATCCACAAATTACAAGGTATGTAAAATCACGTTAATGCGATAACTTTTACGCTAAAAACGAATTTCAACATTTACTTATTAGTTTGTTGGATGACGTTGACACTTGTTTTGACAATCCTTCCATTTCAGTTAGATGCATTGTTAAAAAGGGAATCATCAAGGCGCAGTTTACGAGAGTTATGTGATTTCAAATGTGATTTCACCATGATCTTTTGCTGCGCATCGGATGTAATAGGCAGACGCTTCAAAGCAACCGACATTGTGATTTGTGGCTGTCCTCCTTATGTGACTCTGTCATATGTGTGGAGTAAATGGACGATAAAGTTCAAGGTAGTCTGGTTCCTGTTGTTAGTAATGAATTTGGCTCAAGATTAACATTACAGAAGCTGGCGATGTGTCTGTGAGTGGGAGCGAAATCGCCATTCAACTAAGAGAACCTGTTGATGACGCTGCTGTTTCGAAGGTGGGACAGTAGTACATCCGATTCGAGGCATATTAGGCTAATCCGAATTTGGCTCACCAGCTCTCGTCTTCTCCGAACTACGAAGAAGCTGAAAAAGGCTGAATTAAGAGCCTGGCAACATTTGGATGGTGGGTCATCTCATGTGTGGAGTAGCATTGACGCACAGCTTCAAGTCATCCAACGATAGCAAACTTGTGATCGCAAGCAGGAGAGATTGCGTCCGCAAGAAACCATTTTTAAGTCTCCTGAAGAGCCAGCATATGGCAGTGCTGGCTTTCGGTCATTTGACCATCTAATATTGCAACCGAAAAGACTGTCTCTGTTGAACTTGGCGAATAACGAACTTCGTCATTTACCAAGGCTCTGAAGTGATTGTATTTAACTCACCTCTCCCCAAAGTTGAATCGGCTGGAAAATTGGCCAAGTGCTTATAAAGATCGCACTTGCCTGCAGTCTTGGATTCCGCAGGACATTTGGAATCTGGTAAGCGGGCAATCGGGGTAATGCATCATTCGTCAATGGCCATGGGTAGATATGGCTGCCTGTGATGTTGCGTGTGCAAAAACCCTTTTCTTTGTTGCACTTAGACAATCGCCCATGGGTACCACCAGCGGCCAACGTGCAGAGGATGACGAGTCTTGTGAGCATTAACGAACGAATAATAGACTGCGCTGCGCATACTATGCTGCCTCCCAATTTCTGGAGCTGGATAAAAGGAGTCCTAACAATCCGTGGTTGGCTGCGTTTCTTGCAACAAAGTGTGCGAATGGTCCCAAGAGACTTTTCCACATCGCACCTGCAGCATTTCTGTGAGAGCATGGACATATGTAAGTGGTTCGCTGTAAAAGGGACAGCTTTCTTGGTCTTGCCGCAGACGTGAAGCAATTATGCCATGTAAATGACGTGAGAGGCGTCTTGCTGGACTTTAGAATCGGGGTGGTTCAGCGCCACGGATCAGGTTAAAATGGCACTAGGATGGTTCTATTATGAAGTGGATGTCGCAATACGGTCAGCTTTTTGCACTGTATAGAGTAAATCGACGGAATGTTTGACCGATGGCAGTCTGGTCAGGATCTTTAAAACGAATGATGTTTTTAAAGCAGTGAATTACGAACCAAGGCAGGAATGCTTTTCTGTTGACACAGTGGCCTATAGCTCGCTATCAAATTGAACTTTGCTGACGTGAATTCTCGATTAGTTATGATCAGACGGTATTGGACAGTGTGATCTTGATTTATAGCCTGTTGGAAGACGGAGCCAATGTCTGAAGAGGTCATCGGTTGAAGAAGATGAAGAAAAGATTCTACTTTGTTTGGCGTTGAGTTGGTTTGAGGAATGTCGTAAAGAATTTGGCATTTAGAATAAGCCATCACAGTCCAAATGCTTCAGCGGTTGCGCGTAAATGGGGGAACACGACATTGCAGAAGCAAAGTGAGAGGAACCAATTATCATTGTGCCGAAACCAAATGACGATTTGGGAGTCAAGTAGTCAGTTGAGCACTGCTTTTCGTGAAGGGCATAACGTCTGGCTATTGCATGCATATGGATTCGTAAGAGGTCGTAACCTTGCGTCTCTGCTTTTATGTTCAGAGCACGGTCTTCAGACTGCAGTATGGCTGACTTGCGACTACTTTCAGACTGCCATCATTGGATTTGCAGCTGCCCAGAAACGTGAAGTTGCGGTTTCAGTTGCCGCGTCAGTGCCACGTATGTAGTGAGTTTGTGATGTGGATGAAGATTGGTGCGTGTGGTGTTTTGCGATAAAATAATTCAGGTGCGCGTATACCATGTAGGGCATCAAGGATCTCATTCCTGCCTGTATTTGCCAATACTGCTCATCTAAATGCGTAGACCAAGCGTGGATTTTCAAATGCAGCCACTAGGAGGTGTGTACAGAAGGTATAGCCCAAAACTTGCCTATTCGAACACTTAGTTTCCCTGAGAGGGCCTACATTGCGATGTTCCAGTTTGTCTTTCACGCAACAGTGGACTTTTCTATTATGTCGTTGTGGACTTCTGGTGTGCTCACTGACTTTGCGAAACAGTTGAGTGATATTTGTGGAGTTGACTTGTAAGCTTACTACATGACGTTAGCAACCTTACTTAGGTAGAGGTGGTGGTGATTATTCGCGAGTCTTTTGGACTGCATGAGGAAAGATTTTGCGGTTGATGTATCGCTTGACAACCAGGTAGCATGCGGAGACATAGACTGACGATAGGAGAAAATACGGGCCGCCCGGATGCTAATGGTTTAGATACCGCCTTAATGTTAGCAAAGCATTTAATTTCCTTTGCTATTAAATTGAAGCCAAAGTATATCTAGCCGAAGCTCACCCAATTGACACGGCATTGAATTGATATTTGGTGCTCGAAATCAAACATGTGTGAGGGTTCACCTCGTCAATGCTAAAATAGTAATCTGGCAGAGGAGTGAGAACCATGGCAATGGTATGCCGAAATGATCTTGATTTCGTAAGACCTAGCCTTGGGACGCAAATGCTTTAGTTAATTTGGACACGCGCATAACTAGGTCACTCGAATCCATTGTTCGAACTCAAAGCGAGGTTAAAGGGATGAAATAAGATGAGAGCGAACTCCGCCCCAAATATTGCACATGCTCCATTTCCGGACGGTCTTTGTTGTGCAAGAGGCTAAACAGAGTAAAGCTTTCCGTATTTTTATCTGATACAGGCATGTGGAAATGACTAGTTGCATTTAACAGCAGCAGACTCATTTGACAAATCACTTGTGCATCATTCGATTTCCTCAACCCACACACTGCTTTAGTGCGCATGCTTATGAGCAGTATGCGGTCTTTCTGAAGAGCTGCAAAGTTGTTGAGGTTTAGTGGATTAATCACTCGTCCAGCATTGCATGCTCACACTCAAGCCAAATGAGCGGCTATTTCTGTGCGAGTGAGGCACAATATGCCCATTGAAAGTATGCCACTTCTCGAGCACGCATTCACACATGAGGTATTGCTTACTTTAACGACCTCTTATGATAAACTGTTTTCAAAACACATGTTCTCACTTCTTCCCATGACCTTGAGTGAGCTAGACATAGTTACTAAGTGTAACAACATCAAATGCCGGCTGTAATCAATGCAATGGCTTACGAAACTCACGAGTAGTTCACATTTGCCCAGTTGATAGCATCGTACAGTCTTCAAGTAACCGCCTTAGCAGACCAATATTTCAGTCAGGCAAGTGCCACTTATCTGATACCTGCAAGCTGTCCCTTTCGCGAAAGATGACGAACCCCTCAAGTAATGAAGAACGAAATATTGTTTTGTTTCTATCGCATGGGTTTCGCTAGCTCTAAAAGGGGAACGGTATCGGTGGCATTGCTGTCACATCACGGAATCTTATGCTGAACGTGATTGACATTTTTATTGCTGCACAGGGGTCAATCAAGTAGCTGTGGTGATTACTTGGCTTTCAAATCTGGCAACGTGAAGAGAAACAGTGTGCTAACATCCTGGTAAGAATGTAGCTATCGGTTACCCGATCAGCGACTTAGTTAAACCTCGACACATCTTGAAATCACAGAACTTTTCTCTGAACTACCAACTCCGTGGTTGGAACTTGCTTATGACTGAAGAGGAAAGTGATTTGGTTCATAGCTTTGTAAGCCCGAAGACTTTCTCAAGATCAATGCAGAAGACGCTTACTTCCAGCTACCACGAAGTGAACAGTCTGACCAACTCATTACTACTGGCTCGTCATGGGGAGCGTGCGGGTGCAGATTCTTGGGATGTGTACCAACACAAATCCTCCCCTAACTCATTCCCAAACACAATGCATAGCATCAATGCATAACTGTGCATAAAAACCCACCAGTGTGCTGCTCTGATTCGTGCGTTAGGAAAGTTTTTGGATCTCTCCCATCTCTCATCACTAACTACACACTTCCAACAGTTCAGTACTGCACCTATTGAAAGGATTACCTCATTGCTGGGTAGAAGCGCTCCTATCTTACTCACATTATTGGTTGAAATGGTTGCAGATCAGATTCCAAGAGCCTGTTACCAAATGGTGGTCCACCTTTGCCAACTAGCATACCCGTTACTTGTTCCGTTGTTAGTACACAGCAGTGCTATTCGCTGCTTATATCTAACATTTTGTTGCATGACAAATATCCTCCCTTTTTATGCAGCAAAGAGCTTTCACAAAGCGAGAATGCTTACCGTCCTGCACTGCTCTTACCAAGATGCATTAAAACTGCATATAGCGGTGTTAATTTACGGTATAATGATTCACTCTGTAAGTGAGAGTGGCCAATGACAAATCCAAAAGAGGCCTTGTCAGTAATTAGAATTCCAGAAAACGACAAATATATTTCTGTGGATTCCATTGCTGTCATGGCCATCTGACATTGCACCTCTCATATCTTTTCGCAATACGGATTACCGAGTGCTATAAACTGGGCTGAGGACTTTTGCAAACTAAAATGCCTCCCTATGTATGGCCCTGGTATCGTTAAAATGTCGATTGGCAAAGCGACAGGCGAACTGCAGAGCAGATACCTTTACTGACCGGCATACATGGGTAGGGAAGAGAGCTACCTCGCCTGTCTACACTCCTAGCAGCTTGGTTGTGGGGGCTAGCAAGCCTGTCTGCAGGGCACTGGATCCTCTTATCTGCGCACATAGCAAAGTATGACCGTGATCTCAAAGTGCGTTAGTGCATTTAAGATGCACCTCAAACAATTGGAGCGGACTAAACGAGATGCCTATTCTAAGGCGCTTGCGATGATAGCAACGATAATATAAACTTCTGCAAAGCTTAACAAATTTTCCCAGGCCTTCTAGGTGTCTCCATTACACACACTATGGTAATATTTACCAGGCCGTTTTAGCTACGATAAGAAGTTGGACCGTTTGCACGCGCCACTGCAGTGTGGAATTCCCTTCTCCATGCTGATCACTTAACACAACTTGCAGACACTGAACTTTACTATGACCACTTCGGTTGAGCATTAATTACCCACTCTCATTTAAATGTGGCGCAACTGTACTCGTCAGCCCTACTCTTCATTGAGGATAGACGCAGAACAAGTGTTGATAATTCTTACCTACTCTCGCTGTGCTGTGGATGGTCACTTGGTTCTGCCATCGACTCGGAGAAATACTATTCTGTAAGGTCTACATTTCGCTCATCGAATGAGGTTTCTGTCATTACTTGCTTGTTGATAGCACATAAATGGTGGTTTGATATGCACTGCAGCGAGCCGCGCCATTTGCTGGCACACAACTCATGCTATTTCATCAAATTGGTTTCCTTCGCATGCTGCCCACAATGTCATTCAATTCGCACGTACTGTTTGTTAGACTAATTCCTGGATAAGCAGTACGAAATTTTGGTAAACTCTTCCTACCTCCACCAGTGTGAGATATGTCTTGGGGATTCGCTGAGCGCTGAGTTCACTTAGTGCGACCAGCAGACATAGCTGCAGAGAACCGAAGTATTTCAAGTGCGTGCTTGAAGCCTTGTAGATTGTGCTCTTGGCCGACGGCACGGATCTCGGTTTGTTCACACTGCTTTGGTCCGATACACCCCTACTAAAGACTCGATGCATTTCATCTATTAAATGAATTCCTTTGAAGTATTCACCACACATTTTTGAGACATTCACCCAACATTTTATTCACAAATAAAATGAAATGTGGAAGTAGCTGAACTGGTTTTGGGAACCATGTACTGCCGAGAGACGTGTTTAACAGTGAACGTCAGATGAGGTTTAGCCTCAAAGCCCATTAAAAGTGTGTTAATTGGGTGGGATTATTCCCAGGTCTTCTATGATACAAGACATGAACGGCGTGAGTTTGTTCGGGCAGCGATAGTTTCTCACTAGCGAAACATTGTAAGCCAGAATCAGAGGCGACGAGGTTGCATTTACAGCCATTCTGTTGCCGTTCGTCCTGAGTTTGTTGACACCCTATCACACGCCTTGGAACACTTGCAATTTGCTATTCAGGTTCCTTTGAAGAAGCAATTAAGCACCGAAACTGACTTACTAAATTGGAGTCAGCACAGAGATTGCAGGACCAGAAAACTCATTTGACGCGACAATTAAGATGCGCAAGGAAATGGAGGTTGCAGTACTTCTTTCTTCAAGCACTAGCCGCAAATGAACACCCATGCCTTGTAAAGCGGTCCTTTAGAGCTCTTTGCCTGATTGCTTTTGGCGATAATTCGCTCAAATTTTAAAGGTTGTGGCTCTTCCTTTTCATCTGACTTATGCAAAACACGAATACACGTCAACTGAAGTCAAAATTGCCACATTGACGTGGGCTGATTGACGCTTTAACTGCAATGATCCATTGGGTCGTTTGCCTGAATAAGCCGATTTTATAATCACCAGGTGCTTAAATAGGCTCTAAAAGATGGTAGCTCTACAATGACACCTGCAACACATTATGTAGTTGCTGAAGCGGCTCGTCTTGATCCTTTCCCTGTTCCTCTCCACTTCTGCTCTACTGCACGGCACTCGACCCATGCTAGCAGTCGTCCGGTTCTTTGGTAAGCCATTAATTCGGGTCTGCCCAAGACGCTTTGGCTCATTGCGACTTCAAGAAAGGACTTGGAACGCTACGGCCTTTAACTTTGTCAATACGAACATCAGATGAATACAAAAAGCAACAAACGCACCGCTATCCTTTAAATTTCTCCTAAAAATCGGGATGTGGGCATTTGTGTGAGTTGCAATTAAAATGAGGGAGAACTTGAGCAAGTGTTGCAGCATGCACGCATTCAAACCGCAGTAGGAGAGATGGACTCAGCCAGTGCAGTTGGTGATTAAAAGACGAAATTAATGTTTTCTCACTTCAAATTACCGCGCATAGGGAATGAAAGTGAGTGAATACAAAGCCAAGGTGATGGACGAAGATTGAGGCGAGAAGACAAATAAGAGCTTGCAATGCAAAATAAATGTAAAGGAAAGAAATTCATATGCATTGCTGACGAGCACAGTTCTACGATTCACGAAATTGCACAAGCAGATTTTAGAGGGATTAGGTAAAGTGATACCGCATACCGGAAATGGGACAAAGATGCCTGCCACAAAGAATGCAACAACACCCTCGGATCTTGTTGAGGATGAATGAGAGGGAAAGGTTAGCTTGACTAAAATTAGCTGTGTGGAGCATCTTGCACTGCATCTGAATAGTTGGCCCCTACACCATCCTCTGCTCTCATCGAGAATAATGTCACGATCTCGTCTACCTGAGGAACTCAGCAAAGGAGCAGCTCTCCTAATAGCCACAAAAGGACGACCTCTATCTGGACTAGTGGCAAAACAGTCATATTTTAGCGAAGTAGAATCTTTTATTGAAAACTCATTGTTATAAGCGTAATGGACGCAGAAATATGCTGCGCAATCAAAGAACGCATTTATTAATGCAACATATTGTGGAGCATAAATTCTAAAAATGTTGGAAAAGTGCAGAGCAAGCGCAAAATGATGAGTGATGATGATGAGCACTTGCCATTGTTTTTAGTTGCCAATGAAACCAATCGCAATAATTGAATTTCAAGGGAACGCGGAGTTAATGAGAGAGAACAGCAGGTATGCAACCGAATGCCACTCAACCCGCAAAAATTAGGTACCCAATGCATCCCCAGGATAAGAATTTTGTTCTCTAAATGCATTGCATACATTTAAACAATGTACTAGTTTAATTTGTTTATCTTAGACAACTATTGTTGCATGGTGTACTTCGGCAATGTAGCACCCTACTCGTTCACCTCCTCTTCCCTGCGAATACTCCTGACACAAGAAGGCTGATTGTGTTACGACAGCTCTGGCCTCAAATTAGAGGTAATAAATGCGGTCCTGCTGCTTACTCAAGAGGTGACTTCTCTCAGCGTCGAAGAAATCGACATTCTCCTCAAGCACACAGCTTGAGTTGCCATCACACCACTCGCCAAAATAGTACAGTCAAGAAAACATAAGTTCTGCACAAGCACCTAGTCTCTCCGTGAGAGGCCCCTGTTGTGACCTCTACCTATTGTCTTTAGTCATGCCAATAGATGGTTTTCTTTCTCTCTTCTCCTCCTCCCTACTCTGCATCCGACCAGCAGAACACCGCTATAGGGTCGTGCCTTGTACTGGTGGACTGTCATTGGCTGGAATCACGGCTGTGCGAAACGGGTCCTTGAGCCAAGGAAGGTAGATTTCATGGTGAGTCCTTGATGAGGAACTCGACCTGCATCTTTACACAAGGTTTATTTTGCGGCATACGTTAGTCCGATTGTGTTTATTGTAACGCATTCTCTGTCCGATGTAAGACGTCCATAAGCGTCTCCTTGCTATGCCAGAAGCTATTATGCATTCTTTTAGATGCAGCACGTACTCTGGGTATTGCTGGTTGTTACTACGAAAGCAACTCTCATGTTGCATTCCGCAATCATCTTGCACGCTGGAACGCCAGTTAATGTGTGGACCGTAGCCCTGTGTGCAAGGTGAGTGAGTCCTAGACTTGCATCCCAGTCTTTGGGTTACGCATTATTAGTAAAAGCCTTTAGTGGTCTGGTAAGAGGAAAATGCATTCTTTCCACCTGTCTGTAGCTATGCAAGTGTTCAGTTGTTATGATTGTCTTAAGGTCTCAGGGGTCTTGCCTTGCTTAGCAACAGTCGGCTATAGGTCGATTCGGACACTCAATACGGACAAATTCACCCTAAAAGAAAATTTAACGATAATTTCGGTGCCCTGCAACTTCTTGAGCCCCACCTTGACCCATTTATTGAAGAAGTCGAATGCGACCAGAGTGATTCAGTTTTTCACAACGGGCGATAGTGAGTCCATGATAGCCACACACGCTCCTTAACCTTGGAGAACCTTGCGGGCAGAGGTAGCAGTGATGCTATCGCTGTAGAACGAGGCTTCTTTAAGCTGCTGCAAGTAGTACATCTTCAGCAGGTATTTGGCACGACTGGAGATAAGTGGGGGACACCAGTACCTTCTGCTCGGTGTGCCTTGGAGAACAACTTGTATTATCGGGGTAGAGTTCAATGGACTCTTGGGAATCATGGCGTCTTCTTGGTACCATCAAATCTCATCCTCTAGGAGGGGTTCCCACCATTTTTGCCATACCCGTCGGGCTGCCTCACTAAACGAGATTACATCTTCCGCTGCGGCCTTGTAAGAGGATGCTAGGACCATCACTCATACGAATGCCGTGTCGAGGTCAGTACTCTGCGTCCCACCATACTCACACTGCCACTGGAAATTAACTTTGTCTGCTTTCCACTTAGCTAATGCAGCAAGATGGTGGTATTGGCAAAGCGATTGATAAGCGGCCTTTGGCAGTGTGTCATGCCACATGGTTCGCACAGTTTTCGGTAAATGCCATCTGATCTAACGAGACTATATGCTCCAGGAGGGCGACGGATCGTTGGAGAAAACGGAGTTCCTTCGGTATCAGGACCAATTCTGCGTCTCCCTGGCGATACAACACCAGTGTTAGCTTGGTCTTTAGTTCTCGCATGTCTACACTAAATGCGAGAATGCGGTTGAGGTGGAGTATAGGGTGTGTTGGGACTAGAATAATTAGTGCTGTCTGCGTTAGGCGTTGGAAGGTGGTCGCAGCGTTGCAGGGGCAGAAGGACACTGTGAAATTTACAATACCCATTTGGCACTGCATAAGCCGTCTTCCTTTTTCTGTCTCCGTCACTCCCAATCGCTAGCATCCGGATTGCAAATCCACGCAAGCTGTCTAATTAACTGTTTATGTAGTCAAATAAACTTGTGCTGAATTTATTGCCTGTTAAAGCCGGTCTTGTGGCGCTATCGCAGTAGGCGCCTTCCTTGAGCGACCGAATCGCTCACGCATTTGTCCTGGTATGATGGTAATCTAGAAATAATTTCCCCACTGAAGTACAGTAATTGCGCCTATTCTGGTACCATCAGTAGTGTCCCTTCAAAATGAGGAGAAGATGCAATTCAGTGCGTAATTACTTCAAAGCACTGTGTAGGTGATAGGTGGGGGTTGATGATTATTTTGTTGGCTCCACATTGTCAAGTTTGATTTAGCTTCAGCTTCCGTGAGAATTGTCTGCTGACTTTTGCGTTCGACGGCATAGCTTGGAATGGAAGTTTGTGTGAGGATGTTCGAGATTCGGTCGCCTTCTCGCATCGTATTTGTAAAGATTCCGCTGTGAACAACTGAGAGTTCATTTATATGCTATTTCTTCTTCCAATGCCACGCACTTTGTGCAATTTCACCTAATTCTAGTGCGCTGTCATGCAATCAGGTGTTGCTGTCATCCGCCTATTCGCCTACTTTGCGCTGTGAAACGCTCCTCTTCGCCATAGCAATCGTTTGCTTCTTTCACGTTCACCCATTTCCCTTCAGTTCTGGTGCTGTTTATTTGTCCTACCATTTGGCAGCCTTCCGTTCATCGAGCAGCTACTCACTTACTCGTTCTCGCTCTGTTCATTTATGACCCACCTCATCTCTACTGAATTTGTTCATTTTGCAATCACTGACAGGTATGGTTTCCATCCTATACGCGCATGCATTCTAACTTTCTCCTGCTTTCTTTGCACAGGTTTGACAAAACGAACTGCCGGGCGTCCTCCATACAAGAGTCGCCTGTTCTCTCCGGTGTTTCATCGCGCATGTATCTGACCAGAGAAGGGAGAGCAACTGGCACGCCTCTTTCGTCGTCACGAGCATCCTTTCATCACTCCTGAACCGGCATTGCTCTGACATAGCTTGTGTCCCACATCTTCACATTTCGTACCTTCCGTACTTCTCTGTAGACGGCATACGTTTGTTTTGCGATCGCTTTTTTAGGTGGGGAGGACGATGTGTAGCAAAGACGTTTTGAACTTAAGAGGCTCTCATCGAGGGCGACGGATTTGGGTCACTATTGGTTGCTTGTCTGTGCTGCTGTTCTCGCATGGAACATAAGTGTGGTAGGACAGACTTTTCCCGTTTAATGGAATAAGTTGCCATGGAAGCTTTGAAATTTCAATGCTTCCAGAAATATGCTGTCTAGGGATCACCACCATGGCTGCCTCAAATTTGCGGTTCAAGAATTAGTGCAGCATTATTTAGCTCTATTAGTGAATAAATCATGGAGTAACTTCATTCTGAGTAACCTTACTTATATTTTACCTTTGAGGTTCACCACTGTCTATATTTTACCTTTGAGGTTCACCACTGTCTTCAGAATGCTCCGCAAATTTACCTGCAAATTAAGTTTGCATCAATTTTCATTGTGAGGGTTTTCGTGTTATGCGTGGAGAAACGCTCCTTTAATCTTATACGATTGCTCATACTTTGAGCATCCACTACAAAATAATTTGCGGCATTTATGTCTTAAATGAGTCTATTAATTGGCGCTGCTGTGAAGGTTTACTCAGCTGAGGTTTCTTCCATTCGTGACCTTGATCCGATTGGCTGCCTAATGCAGAACTGCCGAGTGATGTGTTACTGTGCGTATCAATGACGCGGATTCGGCATCGTTAATGACCGTAGAGGGCTCAAACGGATGGACTGCACTTGAAACTCAAAGGCGAAGTCATGGTTTGAGCAAATAAGTTCCTGTGTTTTGCGTCTACACCTCTGTTAGAACGTGCAGAGGAGTTCCACACAAAACTAACTCTACCAATGCTAGTCTGAAGTTGCTTTGTGGGAAAGGAAAGAAAAAGCAGAGGACATGAAAGGAAATCCCAAAGCTGTCGCCAATGGTAGTAGCCCGTGTTGCTTATTCTAAATGCTTTCTTAGTAACGCCATTTTCGATCAAGTGAGTGAGTCGCTCACGAATTCATCTCCAACACATTTCGCTCAACCAGTGGAGGGGATAGAGTTTTCATTTCATCTGCGCAAGAGTGCTTCGGTCCCACCTACACCTGCTTCAAGTCCATATCCACTTCCATTCTGCAACTTCTCCTACTAGACCCTCTACCTGCGCCCTTTCAATAACGTTCTCTCATTTTTCCACCCCTCCAAAATCTCAAGCACTGATTAAAAGATTGGTGGACTCATGCCAACGACCATTTGAGGGATGAATTCGACAAGACTAAAGTAGTTCCGACCAAGTTTTGGCGCTGACTAAGACTTATTCTAGACTTGTTCGGACTAAATGCATTATCTTTAGCAGTTTCATCTTCTTGCTATCTTCCGACTCGATGCATCTAGCTGCCCGGCATAAATTCTGCCCCTTCCTCCTGCGCCATTTGTATATTTGAGAGCTAACTTGAGCATGTCGCCATTAATATTTTGTTCCTGCTGCATCCCTATTTACCCCTCATTGCCCATTCCCTCCTTCACTCTTCCAGAGAGCTGCACTACCTGGTGCCACAGAGTAGCGGACGAGAATGGGAAATCTCTTCCCTATTCCACCCCCACACTCTGTACCATTTGTGTCAGTGTTCATGCTCCACTTGCGCCCAGTAGAGTCACATTATTTGGCATCGTGTGGGAAAGGATAGGACAATGTGAGTGTGTGAATGCATGTGAATTGCAGGTTCACTTATCTCACATATGTTCCCAGGCTTCGCTCTCTAGATGATGGGACCGTCAGTCCTATCTCACACATGCCGGATGTGGGTGGATCATCCCTCGTGTCGTTGGGATACCAAGTTACCTCTACGAACACGAAACAAGAAAATTCGCTAAAGGAAACGAAAGACGAAACCACTACCACATAAAGTAGCAGGCAGTTACAGTTGTGCTGTCGTCACGAGACCCGCATATCAGCCCAATCTTTACGCCACCCAACGCTGACTCTTTCGCCTCTTAGCAAAGACTCAAATGCAGACTCCTTTCTCCTTCACTGCTTGACACAATCGAGAAAATCGCATGCACACCGCACTGGTGCTGCTCAGCTCAGTCCTGGGTTAACACTGCTGAATGGTTCATAATAGTCCTGTGAATGAGATACCCCAGACAACATTAAGGCGCTTAGGTACTGGTGTCCTTCTATCATGATACCTCTACCAGAGGCTTGTTTCGGATAATATTTTAGTGCATTGCGTTCCAATTTTACCTTACACTAGTCACTACGGATACAGATAGATGGTATTTGGGCTATTGCGCTCAGACGAAATGCGGCTGGTCACCTGTGGGGTTAATTGGAACCGTTTTCACTCACGGACGAAAGGCCCATTACTTAAAGGCAATCCATGATGTCGCTGAACTCGGGAACCCCAAGGTGGCAGACTTTGCAGGTTGTGGTCCATTCATGCTCAGATGGAAAGCATTATGAACGCATGAGCATTAGCATCGAAATGATCGCGTAGACATAAGGGGATTGCTGTCTCTATGATTTACAATTCTTTTGTGTCTGAGCGCATTTCCTGAATGCTAGCCTATGGAATAATACATTTGAATGCAGAGTAAAGCATTAGCCTCTACTGCAACTCTTGAGATGGAAGTTGGTGCTCCTCGGAACCCCTCCCTATTCATATGACAAGGCAAACATAAAGCACGCCGAAGATCATACTACCAATTAATTGGTTTTTGCATGGATTCCTAAGGACATTTTTCAATGAAAGACTCAGCCATTCAAACCAAATGTGGGAGCAGAATAACAGATGCAATGTCAGTTACAGAAGAGGTCTGACCAACTTCAGCCAATTTAATCCAAACATCGAAGTAGCCGTCACGAGAATCCCTACATTCTCTTGGCGATCACGTCGTAACATGTCCACTCCAATGGATCGGACCAGTTGATAAAGTCCTCTTCTCCGCGTCTGATGCACCACAGTCTCCAGTTCGGTGGTACAGCAGACAGCGCACAGCACACTATTGTAGACGCCACCATTTTTGTTAATGATTCTTGCGAAGCACTCCATCCTATTTGATTTGTCCTTCTTCACATTAAGAGCGAGTGCGATGACTAGTATTTAATGCGGTGCAAGTGCTTATATGATGGCTGCGAGCTTATCCTCGAAGACTAGAAAGTGGTACGCAAAGTAGATAATGCAGTTAGAGTCATCGAGCTCCTCGTCGTTGGCTGCACATGCACTTCCTACGATTAGGTAGCCCAAGCCACTATCGTGGCGATCTCCAATGATGGTGAGGTTATTTCTCCTGGCAAACCACACGCTCAATGGATACCTGCTCAGAGGAATGTCCTTGCCAGCTTCTACACACGGTGATTCCAACATCCAAATGCACTCAAAATAAGCCATATTATTGATGTTGAAGAAGGGCAACGGACGAAAGCGTATTGTTCTGTGCGCTTGGTCATGGGGCAGTGCGGAGAGTAGGGATTGACAGGAGTGAGTCTGCTGTGTATGGCATCGAATGGCGTCGGAAGCCCTGTCGAAGGAGATTTGTGAGGGGAGCGGGAACAGCAGCTGACACAGACGTCTGTCGAGCCAGGTGCACTGCCTAATGCGCTGAGCCATGACGGAGGCGAACCGTTGAGTGAAGAGAATCGATTTCCAATTCGGAAGAGCGGTGCAGATGTGTACCAAGTCTGAAGCATCAAGGTACTCGCATATTCACAATGGCAATTCAAACGGAAGTCCTGTTATTGTCCGATCTGTGCTTTCTTGTGCCTAAAGTATTAAAACAATTCATGAGATCTTGGGTGGCATGACAGTCACCTGTAGCTACGGTGCCCTTTACTAACCTTAGCCACCCTCATGACCTGACAAACAACCAGTAGTCGGGTCGGCGTTGCACGATTGCCCTCCCATTGCCCTCTAAATCGCCATGGCGTAGGTGAGGCATCGGTTCTAACAAAGGTTTGTTTTTAGTCATGCATGTCTGATTGATTTGTGGGATTCCGTCAACATAGCAGCATTTCATGAGGATGTCTTCGATAGCGTCGCGCACATTGCAGGTGACCTTATCCTGCCACACATTTATTGCAAGCATTTAATTCTTGTCGGCGCACATGGTAGGCTCGTCCACATGACGTGTGGGTTAGCCAACAGGCAGACGGCGGTGTGTGTGTTGCATCGCACCTACAAATGATGTAATAGAAACGTTCCTTAGAGCATCACATACGACTAGCTGGGCATATAATGTCCCAGTTGCACTAAGACAGCTGCCGTAAAGACGGAGTGAGTGGATGCCATGCCAAGAGAATTCGTGGTTCCAACTAACGTTAAAAACGCAGAATTTCTGGCAGAGTTCTTGCATACAACTGCAAAGCATAAGTATTCAACTAATACTTGAGTCGAGGAGAATGGGTAATGCACCAGCCCTTCTTGTTGCAGGGAATATGAAACAGTTTCGCTCTGTTCCACCATCGACCCATCCTGGATCAATCGATGGTGGATTGTGCTCTACTTTAATGTAAGATTCATTTTAATGCACTTGCGTGCCACTATTCATCACAGGTTGTTGTGCATATCACGGTATCATCTCGTTCACAGCATTATTTGTTGTGCCATATACGCTCTACACATGTTTGCCCTCGTTTGGGTTGGTACAAACCAAACCAACCCACGTCAACTGGATCGGCTATTGGGGTCTGGACACACTCTGCAGTGCACACAACGTGAGTTATCCACCGCGCTGAACGTGTCTAATTTAAGGTTGCTTTGACTTGAATAATGTTAGAGAATGCAGCCACTCGCATTTGAAACAAAGAACATGGGGTGCTGAAGTATGGCGAAAATTCACACACAATGTGAAATGGCACATTCGAAGGTGGATATCGGCGCTCCTGCCTACTGTCAAGGAAAGAGATCAATCTCCTCAACAAGTGGGTTATGGTATTGAGCTTCATTTTAATGCACTTGCGTGTCACTATTCATCACAGATTGTTGTGCGTACCACGGTATCATCTCGTTCACAGCATTATTTGTTGTGCCATATACGCTCTACACATGTTTGCCCTCGTTTGGGTTGGTACAAACCAAACCAACCCACGTCAACTGGATCGGCTATTGGGGTCTGGACACACTCTGCAGTGCACTCAACGTGAGTTATCCACCGCGCTGAACGTGTCTAATTTAAGGTTGGGTTTTGACTTGAATAACGTTGGAGAATGCAGCCACTCGCATTTGAAACAAAGAACATGGAGTGCTGAAGTATGGCGAGAATTCACACACAATGCGGAATGGCAAATTTAAAGATAGGCATCGGCGCTCCTGCCTATTGTCAAGGAAATAGATCAATCTCCTCAACAAGTGGGTTATGATAGTGAGAAAACTCCTAAGCTGAATCAATGCGAAGAGTTCAAATAAGCGTCAGCTGAGAATTGTCCTGGGAAGACACAAATGCACTGCTCAGAGACCGATGCAGTGCGTCGGTGGCTGGCTCGAATGCACGTATTCCGCCACAGCTCATAGGATTCGTCGGTCGTTGGGTCAGTCAGTTAACAAACAAATGTAATTGCTGACAAATTTTACTCGACGTGCATGGAAGCAGTGAGTGACATGTTAGTAGACTTTGTGGTTCGACATCCATTATCCGTCATCAATGGAATGATGGCGAAGTGCTGAGCAGGCAGGGATCTCTGTGCCAGTGGAATATTTCACACATGCGATTCAAAACAGGTCTGCCCACAATCACGAATTAAGTGGCGAATAGCTGTGATTACCAAGGAAACTGAGGCCGGACGTGTGCCGCTCCATCACTCTTTAGCTCATTGCAATCAATTCCGCATCACTTCAGTGCACGCAAGAAGGAGTCCACCAGAGACATTACTTTCTATTTGTACGCTTGCACTTGTGATGCGCTCTTCCCTTCAGTAGCAGTGGTTAAACTATGTTATTCCCCTATTTTCTTGCTTCTTTCCTTACAATTTTGTCTTCATCATCTTAGCAACAATAGCCGTGCACTCCTTCCTCGGAATGCTGAGGCAGAAGCCAGTGCTTGATGTCTATCTGGTTTCGCCTCCTCGTTCAGTGCCTAGTTGCCTCCATGAGCCATGTGTCCCTGTCTTAAGCGAGAGGAGGATGGGGTAAATGGCGTTTTCAAAAGGAGCCTGCAGTTTTATGAAACTACTCACTCCGTCTAACCATGAGATCTCTTTGCTCTCGACCACAACAGACATCCTGTGGTGCCTATCTGAAATCGTGCTATTTCCGTCTGTTCGTATCTCTATAAGAGTGGCTCGGAGGTGCGCATTGAGATGCGTCGTCCAGCTTCACTTACCGTTCTCTGGATTTCGCCTTCTTAATGGTGCCCTTGTGCTGGATGTCCTTCAGGCATTCTTGCACTTGTCCCTTCACACCACGAGACAACCGCTACTAGTCGAACGAAGAGAAGGAGCAACAGCTGAAGTAGTTATGTGAAACAGAATAAAGCATGTGGACCGTAGATGCGTTAATGAAGGCTAGAAATGTGTTCCGTTCAAAAGGACAGCGTCATAAATAGCGCCGGCGACACATTTAGCGATACCGCAAAGATATGCTTACACGAGTTCACTTACATTTAGAAACAGCCATTTTAACTAATTTTGGTGTGCTTTGCATCGAATGCTTCCCTCCCTAATTCCTAAAATCCACCCTCCACTAAGGGAGAGCATGCATCGCTACTACTCCTCTGGTGACTGGCATCACCTCCTGCCTTCGCCAATCAATGCACCTCAACAGTTCGCTCGTTAGTGAAACCTATTCTACGTCGGAGGCACAAAGGGCCCAGTAACACATGAGCAAATCCAACTCACTTGTTCGCATTTGTCAAATGACCCCGATCTTGTTACCAGGTCAACATAACACACTGTTGCCTGACGCGTGCGTTGTTCAACAGAGTGGACGCAATGGAAACAGAATTTGCTGCGCGTCTGCTAGTTCCGNCCGCTCCATCACTCTTTAGCTTATTGCAATCAATTCCGCATCACTTCAGTGCACACAGGAAGGAGTCCACCAGAGACATTACTTCCTGTTTGTACGCTTGCACTTCTGATGCGCTCTCCCCTTCAGTAGCAGTGGTTAAACTATGTTATTCCCCTATTTTCTTGCTTCTTTCTTTACAATTTTGTCTTCATCACCTTAGCAACAATAGCCGTGCACTCCTTCCTCACAATGCTAAGGCAGAAGCCAGTGCTTGATGTCTATTTGGTTTTGTCCAACAGAGTAGACGCAATGGGAACAGAAGTTGCTGCGCGTTTGCTAGTTCCGCCAACTGTGGGAGCTGTAAATATGTATTCATTGCTCGCGATGTGTCAGGCTATTATTAGTGTAGAGCACACCCTAATAAGCTATGTGATAGCAGAGGATATCAGATAGAGGGTAGCATTGGAGTGCTTGCTTTGATTTCATGCAGACGGTAGTACACCCAGCCCATATGCTGACGTCGTTTGTGCATCCATGCTATCTGCAGCCTCAGCTTCTGTGCCTCTAGTCACCGCACCGTCGAAGTTGGTCGATGCAGTACATGTTTTGAGGCGACGGAAATGGTTACTTCCATGGCAGCATTAAAAATGAACGTCAACGGAAGAAGGTCACGCTTTGCCGGGTAAACACGAAGTGATGCAGACTGTTGCTTGCATGATTTTACAGGACCACTAAGAGCGGTAAGCACATAGGAACGAATACGAAGAGAAGGAAGCAATGTACTTCGCCATCGGCACAAATTGCTGAGTTAATAAGATTGCACAAGCAGATTAAAGAGTGAACAGGAAAATTGGTTCCTCATATTAGATGCGGCATGAAGGCGTCTAACACAAAGAATGCTGCAAAACATTCGGATCTTGTTAAAAGGAATGCGGCATTCGTTATCCTGACTAAGAGTATTTTTATAAATGCCTAATCACTGCATCAGAGGGACTAGCTTCAGCATCATACTGGGCTCTGCAAGAGAGCATTTTCACGACCGTGTCTGCCTGATGAACCCAACAAATAAATCCCCACGCTAGCAGGTGCCAAAATGCCAAATATTTCGCAAGAGGGCGCAAAGCAAATTAAGAACATGATGGCTGGAGATGCATGCTACGTAATCAAAGAAAGTCTCCAGCAATGCATTAAATCGTGGCACACAAATTGGTAAAATTGAGGAAACTGCAGAAAAGCACAATGGTGTGTTTCGCAAGGTATGTTTGAGTCCATGTAACTCTATTTTGCACTTGACTTGGGAACTGAACGATGCGTCCAGCACAAGAAGACATCTCCACTACCGCTCATTAGAGGGAAATCAATGCAGTCCCTAATGGAGACCAGACGGGTGGCTTCTCTTAGTATTGGCGCGAAGCTTGAGTTATCCTTCTGGCCTTAAGCCTAAATGGTGCATTTTGAGATGCATGAGAATTACGTAGCTGCGTTGCCACTTCGAGCACTGTCTCCTGTACTTTCCGCATCGGTTGCCGTTAGCCGAGTCAGCGGGTGGTTTCCTTTCTCTCATTAGTGCATGACCTGCGCCTTCGTATCCAACAGACAAAGTAGCTTCGAAGGGTCCTCTCTTGTTGTGGTAGACGGCTGCTCTCCGAGCACGAACCTGTGCGTTGCAGATGAGGCAGTTCTGAAGCAGAGAACTCTCAGTAGTTGAAACAGGTTCCAGGTGGGGCTGTCGGCCTGCATATTTGTACAGGCCACCCTTTGTGGCAGGAGTTATTCCGACTGTGTATGTGGTAATGTTTCCTCTGCCTGAGACAAGCAATTGTATCCGTGCACTGTTAAAGTTTTCCTATGCCTTCTTTGGGACACAGTACGTGCTGTCTGGCATTGTCGGTTGCAACCGTCGAAGGAGCTCTCGTAATGCGGCTTGCAAGCATTCCGAACGGTGGCACATAAGCTGATGTGTGAGCCGAGGTCCTGAATGAAGGGCGATTGCGTCCTAGGCTTTGTTTCCGAACTTTAGATTGCGGATCCATGATAAAAGCCCTTGGTGGTGCAATCGGAGTGCATCTCGCTCTTTCTGCTTAGGCCGATGCCTAAAGGTGTCCAGGTGCAACGTGTCCTAGAGATCTCAAAGTTCTTGCCTGCTCTGGTGAGGCATCAAATATTGCTCGGCCTACTTCAACTCAGATGCGATTTTAAATTTCTCTTTACCACCATCAGGCGCCCAAAATGCGGTTAGAGGCAAATATATTTCGACACTGCTGCCTGAAATTTGAATGCAAGTGCGTGCGTGCTAGAAGGAATACATGTTTCGAAGACTCAGTAGAGTGAATTGGCGAAGTTTCCTAGCCTTTGCTTTGATGGACTGGCCTCAATAGTTCTTGATTGAGCAGTTTGAGTGATAGCCGTTTTGATTTTACCTCATGATTACAATATTGATCGTGTTATTTAAAATTATAGAGCAGGGCTTGCTTGCGATGGGCTGATTATCTCGTCGTCAGATTCCTTGACTAGATTTCCAAACAAAATTAGGCGCACATTTACTAAATGAGGAGTTATGCGGCAGCTTCCGGTAAAATTGCTGCAGCTACTAGATAGGTGGGGCATCTGCATGCTCCTCTTCTCTTACAACCTCCTGTCTATCGTTGCGAGGGAAAGGGGTGCATCTCGGTAATAAGGCTGAAGTGGAGGTCACCTATCGGCAGTACTAAAAGCAGTGAACATTAGTAAAAGAAACGGCTTGTGACAAGGTGGTTGAAACAGTTCGATTATGCTGATGTGTCTCTATAACCATGGCAGGTTTTGTGAGACCCCAAATATAATATGCACACATATGCATAATGAATATATATTTATAACAAACATAAATATTTAAGTAGTAAATATCCCGTATGAGTGATGTTACACGAGGTTAATGTTTCAGGAATGCGCATCANTAATGTTTCAGGCATATACATCGGTGGTGTCGAACGCGAATGGCGATGCGACAAGTGGTTATCTCCGGCATCATTATTAAAAGCAATGTCGTGTCACGTCTGAACACATGATGCCACGTGCTTGCCGTGGAATAGCAGATGCAAGTTGTGGGATTGCATGACAGCGAATTCGCTGCTCCTTCGTGTGTGCATAGTGGTAGGGAATCGCAGGTGGCGCGAAGCAGTGCAGCAGACACTTGGTCCAGATGTGGGTGGGAAAGGCTGTCCGCAGCCCAGTCTGATGCGTTGTTTGAACGAAAGTAGTCACTGATAAACTAATCCCTTCCGATGCAAATGTGTATCAGAATCGCCACCTAAATGTAAAATACGGGTGATGGCAGACTGGAAAGACTTCGTGTTTTCAGGACTTGGTCGTATGGCTCGGTAAAGTTATTTTATTGTCTAGACTTACTAGCTCATGAATGAACAGTCGCAGTGACAGTTGATTGGGTTTCATGTCATGGTTACTGTGCAATCTCTTTTACTTAAGGTTACTGAGTAGGGTATGTCCACAATGTTTAGACTTGCTTTTTACTAAATGAAATTGAAACGCGCAAGGCATGTGTTATGGTACTGCAAAAAACAGTGGGTTGCGTAAATGGAGGCGCATTTTGTGCAATGGTTGAAGTTTATCTTCAGAAATGTGTTCAGGTCCTCAATTATTGTAGATTATGTGATGCGTGGAGTGGTGAGGGCTGTAGAGCGAGTGGATGCTGCTGTTCATTAAGGCCTTGCAGGGAGAGTGGGAGAGGTATTCGAGACTACTGCTGCGAATTCTCCTCTGTTAGCACCATGCTTCTTGCAATTCTGTTAAATGCCTTAATGGCTATTCCCTGTACAAATGTGACCCTGTATTTATGCGATGAGCCTGCTGCCCTAATGGTAAATACGGACGATTGTAGGCTGCAAATTCTTCGTGTCTGTAGGAATCATTCGAGTAATATGTAGAATTTTTGCTTTTCCTGATTGGCTAGACTTACTAGTTCGTGACTGAACAGTTCATGTGATGGTTACTGCGATTTTATCATGCTTACCGTATAATCTCCGCTGCTTAAGATTATTGAGTAGAGCTGGTTTACAATGTGAAGGCACTTCTTCATCGTCAAATGTGCGTAGCAGTTACAACTGGTTGGAAGTGCTTGTTCTTACTGAACACAGTTCGTCCACAATCTCCAGACTACCCGTTATCGTAAACAACAATGTTTCACCAGTTCGTACATGTAATAGCTCAACAGCATGTTCTACCTTTGAATGCCCTTCGGATGTCGCTGGATTGCGGGTGAGTTGGAGATTCACCTGCCGAAGGAAAGACTTTCGGCAGCTGCGAGTGATACTTGATGCAGCTACTCAATAAGCGGAACCTCTGCATGCTCCTCTTCTTTCACATCCCCCTCTTTACCTCTTCAAGGCGGAAGCGCCAAAACTTGGCATTACGGCTGAAGTGGAAGCCAGCCTTTTAGCAGCATATTTTATGGTAGACATTAGAAAAAGGAATGGACTGTGAGCCCAACCGAAGCTCATGGCTTAGGCTGCTAGGCCAGTGACAGCGTCCTCGGGTAGTTAGCACTCTTGCATGGCTTGTAGATGATGGGGTCTTCTGTTTAGTAAGGCTTGGAAATATTGCAGAGAAATTTATCTAATTACAATCCACCTTGACCAGGTGTGCTGCAACCAGCACTCCCTGTCTTCGCCAGTTCTGACTGTGAACGAAGCGAGTTGAGTACAATGAATTGACTCTACAGTTATTCAGCGAGACAATTACCTGTGTGGTGTGAGAGATGAGTAAAATTTAAAGTCTTGGCACGCATCACCAGGGACAGAGTTGAGGCATGAATTCATTCCGATAGCATAGCTTTATTGAATATGGTGGGTGTGCATTCACGCACAACCGTTTCGGCAATAGCAGCATAGCCAACACATGCACAGCCCAACAGCAGGAGGCACTTAAGGAATGACGAAAGATAGTGTCCCAAAATAATCTCGGAACACCTAGAAGATTTGCTGGAATATTTAATGTAGCATGCCAAACATGCGTACTGAGCTACGTTATTGTGCGCTGATGTCGAACGAATGACTTAGTCGAAAGTGGGACACTTTCAATGGCGGTCACTGAATAGCACCACCATTGGGAGATGCCTAAAATGAAATCAGTGGTTACCGATTTCTTCCTCTGACCGTGCTCACCACTAGGTGGCAGTCGCTCAGAACGGAATAAATGGCATCTCATTGCCAAAAATTCACCCATTAAACTCGACCCACACCATCCTACTTTAGGTAGCTCGTTTCTGAAGCCAAGCACATCTTCATGCCAGCCATTCATTTGGCACGTCATTTGTACACGATTTCAGCCGCACATCACACATTATTGGCGTTGAGGCCCAAATGCCAACGTCGTAGCAGAAACGACGACCTATTTCTTCAAANTTGGAATGCGCAATCTCTTCACATTTCTGGACCCGACACCATCGTGTCACGTTTGGACATCTAGTCAAATGAGGCAGAAGGATGACCACACCAGCTACCGTGGAGCCAATGCCTTTAAAACGGCCTGGCCAATAGAATTACTAGTGCATCCATTCATGTGTGGGGATTACTTCACGCTTACCTCCACATCCGTCCACCTTTCTTTATATATCGAATTCCACATTTAACCAGCAAATCGGCTTCCACTCCAACTTAGGATGAATGCGCCGTGTCTTGCGTTTTACACAGGCTCCATCAGTGTCTGAACTGACTCCGCAAATAGCCGACGGAAAAACCAAATATGTGCAATACGCAGAAGCGATTGTCTGCAACAATCTCAGTGAAGCAGTCTATTGCATTGGACGAATCATCATGGCCCTACGGAGGTAATGAAACAGGGAAACTTCAAACGTCCCTACATACTACTATATTAAAAAATAGGTGGTGCGTCACCACACCTCAATTTGGAAGCGACTCACCTCTGGGCCAGTTCTCGGAGGTCTGTTGTCCCCGATGTCTCAAAGCTGCAGATGTGGGTGCAGGCCTCCGTTTTAGAGACAGAGGTCAAATCGATACCTAATAGGACACCACCACCATCCCATGAGGTTGGGGGTAAAGGGCTAGCCTACCCATCACTCCGTCGTGTAGGGATACCAAAAGTGCCACATGTCAGCACCATCAAGAAGTTCGAATAAATCACGTATATTAAGCTTCAAAGCCTAATTAAGCAATGATAGATGACAAAATCCAATTCCTTGGTGCCTTCCAACAACACCAATCCAGCATTTGCACAGCCATCCAGAGTGAATAGGGAAGTACTCAACGATAACTAAAACTAATCAGTATGATTCCACAGGTTCAAGTTAATCCAATCACCGCATTCGTCTGCAGTCACAGTCATAATGTCTCCACAGCTTAGTGAGTAGCATATCTCCTCACACAATGTATTTAATAAGAGACTAAAGTTGGAGATTTGGCAACTAACAGGAAAATGTTCCTTTCGGCCACAGCCAAATTACTTGTCGAGGCCATTGATGAAGTAGCATGTCCGCGGCACTTACACTGAGAGGAAGAGTCGGGAAGGAGAGAAGGGCTGGAAGGGGATGAGTGCTAGAGTTGATGTTACGTCGATGGTCAAGTAGTAGCGATGAGCCCCATCAGGGCTCATATTGCAGGTGTGGTGGAGAGATGCTCGTGGGAGCGAGGAAGATGAAGCCACTGCTTCCGCTCCTCGGGGTGGGGAGCATTGCGTCTAAACCCCACAGCTCTAGCTTTGTGGAACCTACGCTAGCAAAATACACCAAGGTTTGGCTCAGCGATTGAATGCAAATCGAGTTGTGCAGATGATAGGCGCGTGACACGATTATTAGGCGTTGATTGAACAAGGGAATGGAAGTTCTTAGTATTGAACAAATGAATGGCTATAGGATGGATGGAATTAGATATAGTAAATGGTCAAGCATCACATGTAAGGTGAAGAAGTCCTGCCTGCACTTAGGCTCGCAGCTAGTGCAGTGATATTCGACTGAGCACAATCCATCTTGAACAGATGCGCCACAGTCATCACTGCCTGTCTTTCCCTTGCCTAACTGCACAGGAAGAGAGATGGATGGAAAAGAACTGGCCACAAAATTATTAAGTGAGACAGCTAACTGATTGGTGTGAAGAATGAGTAAAACTATAAGCGCCTGCACACATGAACAGGAAGGAAGTTGAGATATGAAGTCATTCTTGTAGCGCAGCTTTAGTGAATGCAGTAGGTGTGCATTTTACGCACAGCCGCCCCCGCAATGGCACCACAGCAAATGCAAGAAAAACCCAACAGCCATTTGGCAGATCGGGGAAGAAGGAAGATTTGGAGCACTCCAAATCGGTATTGAATCAGTTGGAGGGTTTGCTAACTTATTAGGTGGAATATGACGGACCTTCATACTGAGCCACGCTATTGTGACGTTGTGGCGTCGAACGAATGACTTAATTAGATGGCTGTTACCTTCGACAAGTGTCATTGCGAAGCATCACCTTTGACAGGTGCTAAGAAACAAACCAGTGGTAACCGAGTGTTTTCCTTTGCCATGCCAATCATTAGGTGGCATTCGCTTCGAACAGAACCAATGCCATCTGATCGCCAAAGTGTCACTCACTAGCTTCTTCTACGCCACCTAACTTGGAGTGGCTCATTAAGGAGCTAAGTACAATACTTTGTTTTACCTGTTTAACTAAGTCATGTATTTAGCGCTCCAATTTTCCACACCATCGGCCGCACATTGTGCACTCGGTCTCGTTGCGGTATTAGGCAGCAGCAAATTTTGCTTTTGACGAGGAAGCAACCACGCTAGGGGTAGAAATACATTGGAAGACCTCAGTTCCTTTGCATGATATTCACTAGCCGAGACTACGTCTCGGTACGTGTTTGGCTAGGGTCGAAGAACTGGCATTGGACACAGACTCTTGTCCAGCCAATTCCACCCACTGATGTGGCGAATCATCCCCCCAAGGGTTTGACGCGATTTGATTATCCACCTTTGATTTGCAATCGCCTTACACACAGTTATCAAGTTGGAACCGTTGAGGAATCGACATATTTGTGGTGCTGAAAAGATGGGGTGATGAAACTTCACTGTTGCCTCCTATTACCTTGCACGATCTTGCGATGAGAGTCGGGCAGACTGGTGTACTATGTTCAGAGAACGCTAACTCAAATTTGCGACTAAAATTTGTAAAAGACCTCCTTGAGATGCTTGTTGCAACACCTACCAAAGGTTTGTGTATCCTCACACAAACCGGCTTTAAAGTATTTTATTCGTTTGCGCCAAACCTTCCTCCAACTGAAAGCAAATAGATGGGGGCACAGAGGTAAATGAGAAGGGTGGAGACCCCATGAAGTAAGCGAATCTCTCTACTGTTACTCTGATGAAGAGGAACATCGAAAGTGTAATGTGCTTGGATTTATTCTAGCATCAAATTCCTTGGAGGGTGGATTGTTCCGAAGAGGCTAAACTATGCAGGTGCAAAGTCTGCCTTGATGAATGCACAGGTTGTCCCTAGTACGTTTCTCTGGTCAGAAAAGATAAGAAAATGAAGGAAGGGAGTTGGAAGTATGGACGACTTTGAGGACTAAATGCATGTCCAGTTTCACATGCTGCAAAACTGCGTCCCTCTAGAAGTGCCCATTCCATAGCTTTGCCAGGAGCAATAACCGATAGCATAGAAGTTCTGTCAGATAAATGTGGTCCCAATCACACATAAAACATCAGAAGGAGGAAGGAACCATCTTTATCAAACAAATGTTCATAGCTGGGCATTGCTCTTGATACTACTCACCCACTCACATCAGTAACAGGTAGACGACCTGCATCCTACGGTCCTTCAAACAGCTCCATACCGATGACATGATTGCGGAAATTCGACAAATCCAACATCGAATTGGAGTCGGTGTGGAGTTTGGTGTTGATGGTATCCAAACGCGTGCAGTGCCAGGTGAGCTTTCGTGCTTCAGGTCAGTAGTCACTGACTCATCCCCATACATTGACCCTTTCCATCTACCACGTCGACAGCCAGCTTGAGTGCAGCTTGATCGCTGCCTGTCCTGTCTGGTTGTCAACAAGCCATGTAAGCATTATTAACAAAAATGCAGAGTTGGAATTGTTATCCAACATGCCTACACACCCGGTTGCTAAGACTGGCCACTGGGTTGCAGGATACATGCTGGTGGTCCATGTAGACGAAGTGCACCTTGTTGTTTCTCTACCGGATTCGCATATAATCCTGCCGCTTGCTCTCCACTTGACAAATTGTCATGTTACTCGCATTGCTCAAGAATGTCTAACAGCCCTCAGTGCCCAAATTACGCTTCAGCAACTGCGAATTGTGCCAATGACAGTAGAACTCCCAGTTCGGGCAGCGAGCACAATGGTAGTACCGCTTCCAGCAGAAGTGATAGGCATGTTTTACCAAGGTGCACTGTACTTGCTATCTTTATCCGAAAAGCCACACGTTGTAAAAGACAAGAATCTCCGTCACGTTTTGTGACCTTTACGAAAATTTTGTGACCTTTACGAAAAACACCGTTGCGTAAATGTTGATAGGGACTGAACGCCGACCATGCTATGTGGATGATGCTTCATCGCGAGGTAGCCCATCGGGTCTTCAAAAATAATTTTTCTCCTACATTAATTCTTGAGTTAGCGTGCCGCCACATTCATGAAATGCTTGATTCCCTCCGCATTCACTTGTCATTTCTCACTAGTGGCACCTTCTTCCCTACTGCTTGCCATTCCCATTTGTTATTCCTTCTTATCGCACCTCTTATTAGCATAGATCATTTCTTGTGCACTTTCCTCGTTTTCAGTGAACTAAACAACGCTTGATGCAGTGTGCCTCAATGATGCCAAACCCTTTGCCAAATCACAAGTCGTCCTCCTGCTGATAATCGACATAAATTCTTCCCTGCCTTCCATATTCGCAAAGGAGCTGGCAGTACGAACTTCTCCTTCCACCACCTTAGTCGTCTCGATTATCATCCTGATTATCCAAATGAGTCCTCATATCACTCGTACCTGCTTGGACAGCCTAAATGGAGTGGAAGATGCCTAGTTCTCTGAACGTTGATTACTTACCCTCAAGATTAATTGAGGTTGACCACCACTGTCATTTGCCAGAAAGGGAAGTGATATGAAGATGCGATGCGGAGCTTGACATCAACCACTGTTGGGATCTGCTCTGCTGAAGGAAATAGGTTGGGGAAGTGGCGGTCTGCCAAGCTGATCTGGACCACACACGGACTACCTACTAGCCGACACCTGCAGCAACATGGACAACAGTCGGCTGCTCCTAGCTTCGTCACCGCACCTGCTTCACCCTTCACTTGACCCAAATCCACCAATATCGTCACAAGCATAACATGATCGCCCCTTTGTTAGTTTACTGCACCATTCCATCCCTTTCCGTTGGCTCTTTCTACATTTTATCCTCTTTTTTTCCGCTGTGTCAACAGAACTCCTCTCTCTTTACCCTCTTCCCCCACCACAGAACTCCTCTCTCTTTACCCTCTTCCCCCACCTCTCTAATAGACGCACTTCCTATCCTCCACCTTGTCAACTGAAGGAAGACTTTCTTCGAACCTTCCAAACGGCAGAGGTAGGAGGAATAAGACTCAATATTATTCGCAACTATAGAGCACGATGCCGTCCAAAGTTGAGAGGCAATGGTGTCAAACCGACACCTCTAAGTTTCCACTGTAATGACGTGGGCCTTCTCTTGCATTACGATAGACCGTACCGCGTGCAAGGCGAAGTTCGGAGTAGGGACCCTGGAGCACACAACCCACTGCCACTGTGCTCCGCCAATTTCGCTGAGCATTGGTAGTGGACGGGCTTGCCATCTAATACTGAGCAGTGTAATCACTGCAGTACGCGACCCTGAGTATGGAGCCCAATCATTGCCCACACCTCTCTGCCCTTCTATTTGTCCACCTGCACACTAGTCCAGTAGAGGTGGAGACAGAAGTGGGTCAGAATTTTCACGTCGATGTTGTCATCCCCTCATTCGTTGTGCTCGTATGTGGGATAACGTAAAAGGGGAAAAAAGCAAATTTTCATTTGTTCATTTTTACTGCTGCTTGTGTTGCTGTCAACGCCAGCGCACCATTTGGAGAGTGCAAGTGAAGAATAGGAAAATGGAGTGGTAAAAACGGAAAAAATAAGGACGATGAGTCCTGTGCCCATGCGCTCACCCTTCCAGAAGGTGAATGGCAGGTTAGTAGGTAGGTAAGTAGATAGGTAGTGGGTGTATTGTAGAGTCGAATAGCCTCGAAAATTTCCAAAGTCAATAAATGCACACACATGCTTGGGGGACGGAGTAGTTTACACACTTACGCAACGGTCGTTGTGTGGCTAGTTAGAATGCCAAAGAATAAAGGGGATAAATGCATTCAGGTGAAGACGCGGGAGAGAGGAGGAAAGCAAATAGAGGAATGTATCAGGCTGGGATGAAGACGATAGCGCTGTCGTTGCAATGGTCATCATGGTACCGACTAGGCTCGCGCCAGTGGAGGAGGGCATAGTAGCAGCAGCAGCGGCAGCAGTGGCGAGAGAGCTAGGAGCAGCGACGACCAGAGGTAAGGTGGAGTTGTTCACTTCGGACCCTGGTTTTTCAAATGGCATCCGCTGGAACACACCAACTGATGGTATGTCATGTTCTTGGCAGTGTTGGTGGAATAGTTATCACCCAGACATTGCAAGGACCCGCTGCGATTCACCTTATCTGCATAGTGTTTTCCACAAAAGTGAAACAGCTATTTGGCTAGATGTAGGACACATGTGAAGATTTGGTTTCGCAGACGATTAAGCCCTTACGACTTACGCATGCTTGATTTGCGTCTTTCTGATCAGGCAGTGCTTGAAGCATCCACCTCCCACAATGGAGGTAGCATGTTTGATTTGCGTCTTTCTGATCAGCATTGACACGACCCCATTGAGTGCGTCAATGTTCCTCCAACTCTATCTCCTAACCATTGCTCCCACACTCTACGCCATTGCTGCACGCTACCAGACCTGTAGCTTAAGCCCGATTGGTTCAATGCAACCAGTCTGAGTCAAGTGGTTACCTCCGCGTGATAGATGTCTCTTGCGGCCCTGCCTCCTGCCTTTTGCAATCCTCATCTTGCATAGGGATTTATCCCCCGCTGTGCGTTAGACGCCTTTGCTGCTTCGCCTAGTCCAAAACAAGTGTCAAATATTTGACAGTGAAAATTCTTTGCGTAAATTGCAAGTCTGATGAGGAGGGTGAATACGGCAGGGCTGCTTCTTCAAGTTGGTGTTATGTCAGTCACCTCACGTTGCATTGCGCTACATCAAGGTCAATTCAATTTGTCACAACTATGTAGAAGCATCCGTTGCCTGGTTTATTTTGCCTAATGATCTCCTCACTTGGCGTTCCTTATGTTTGAACTCAGGAAGTCATTAAATTAGCACCATCTCTGTAGTACGTGTGGAGTTTTCTGCTTGACTTCGCACTGCAGTCTGTCAACTCGCATGACACGCGACTGGAATAAGCCAAGTTCCTTTAAAGGAAGCCTACATTTCATCAACCAAGTTCAGTCTTCAGTTTGCAAATGCAGCTCTAGCCATTGTGCCAAAAGCCGAAGTTAGTGATGGTTAGTACCCTTGATAGTTGCATAACTGCCATTTTCGTGAAGACACGGTGCAGTTAGATCAACCCATAGTGAGAAAGTCGAGATGCAAGAGCTGATTGAAATGGCTTTAAATACATTCCACACATCTCTAGCGTTTTTAAAACGATCAGTGTGGCAGGGAATAATTACCTCACTTACTTGCTCTCTGTTACACTTAATCTCCACTTGAGCATCGTTAGTAAAAAATGTAAAACGAAAGTGAAATCGGGCTTACTGCAGCGAAGCGCCTGTCCAGCAGGCAGTGTAGGAGAAGGCACCACATTCGCCATCTTCGACGTAGGCAGGTATTCCAATGCCGATTACGTGGTAAAGCCACGCGACCTGAGGCAGGTAGCTTTGTCAAGGTGAAACAGTAATTAAACTCTGTTTGGGCCACCCATGCTAAGGTGAATCTAGATAAATAAATAAATAGATAAATAAAGCAGGGAAAACAGGGAACGATGAGCGAAGAGGTGAGCAAAGCATAGGTTGCAAATGGTTCACCCTCACCACCGTAGCTCCCTCTCCGACCCCCCCTTCAATCCAGCACGGATTTTAGTTGGTATTACTCCAGAAGCTAGCACTCTTCCCATCGATAATTCTGCTTTAGCTCCTCCACCACTGCAGAGCCTAATTCTCCTATTCTATGTCTTGGAAGTTTTCTTTTCTCACCATTGTAGGACATATAATCTTCAAACATCTACATAAGCTCTTCTCCACCCACCACCTCACTCATTGTCTTCGGGGTACCAAATCCCATACATCTGTCTAAGTTCGTCCCATTCATCTACTTTTCATAACTACAAACCTCACTCCATTTTTCTGCCTCAGTTCAATTCCAAATGCTTGAATCTCCTCATCACATAAGATCCTGGTTTCCAACATGTCCACCCCATAGCCACCCAGCACTCCTGAAGCACATTGTCTACCTATCTGCCTCAGTGCCTTCTTGACTCCTAGTTATGGTCACTCAGAAACCTACTTTTTAGCATGCCATTTGATTGAGAGAAACAGAGTTAGTGCAGCCTAAAAGGAACTGCAAACTTACAAACTGGTACAAGACCGCAACGTTGGGTCAAACGATTGGGGATGCCTCGATTCTAATTCTTCAAGCGAGGATTCGTTTCCTGCTAATTGGAACTAGTCTCTGCATGAGCATTCAGAGGGGGTTGGATGAGTTCGGCACAACCAGTCTCCACCACCACGTGTTACCCCATCAAACTATGGGCCTGGACGGACACTCGCATTCGCCAGCTAATCTTGCCACAATCTTCAGCACCTCCTTCCCAAATGCCTTTTACAGCCACTCATTATCTTCGCTCCTACCCACGACTGCGCAAATTCAAGCCCATCGAACCACGCACATTTGTCGTTTCTCAGCTCTCCGTTAAGTGTCATGTTGTGTTGGACATGTACGAGACGGTTGGAGGCGCCACATTCCGAATGTGCTAATTGCGCTTCAACGAGTTGTATAGATTAAATCCACACATGCGCCTGCACTTGCTAATGATGCTAAATAAGTGGGAATGAATTGCAGTAGTGAGAAGGGCAATATTTCATACTGAAGGAGATGAGCATGGCTGCTGTAAGTCCACGATCCATCTCGCGCTTACTTTACCATACCTGAAGGAGGGCCTAACAATGGCTTTGGAATTCCCTCCATCCCATTGCACCTTCCAGAAGAGGTACAACATTTGCGACCTAAGCAGCTCCAAACTGACAACTGCAGTTAGGATTCAAGGTCTGCCTTGTGTCCGGAGTCAGCAAGGAAACTTGGTCAAACTGTGTCACGACGTGATCCCAACAAGACATAACGCGCTAAACAAACTGAAAGTGATTAAATGCTACGAACATCTAAGTGAAATGATATGGTGTGGACCTTCAATTTCCATACCTGAATGCTTACGTCTGTGGAACCAGTTGAGAATTGCAATCTCCTCTCTTATAGTGGATTCAGCAAAAGTACTTGATTCTTACGTTCACAATTTGGATAAGGCTTGGGCAACGACATCTTCCATCTCTTGCATTATCACATTAACCTCATCCTCACAGTCGCACCCCAAGTGCTAACAATCTCCTGCAGAAATGCTCCGCAAGTCACTCCGCATCCACGAGGCAAGACAGCTCGATTTGGTGGAGTTCCGATTGTTGCACTGCCATCAGTAAGCTCTCCAACCAGTTGTTTATCAAAATATTTAGGCATTGCTCGTTCAGTGCCTGCACTTCAACTGCTACTTCCTCATCCATCACCCTCATGACTCGCTCTTTCTACGGAACGTTCTCAGCACAATTTAAATTTCCCTCTCTGCTGCAGTCAATGGTGTTGAGCTAATGTGTTAAACGGACATCGCACTGTCAGGTTGCAGTATCGCCTTTACTTTGGGCAACGATCTTGTTCACTGCAGTGGATGCTGGTGATAGTAATCACGCCGTGTCGATTCGCATCTGCATAATTCAATTTCGAATTACTGGCACGCACGCAGTTTTGATGAGAGACGCGAGAGGCAAGAGAGTGTCATATTTTGCTTAGCATGTGCAACAATGCAGTTGGTTGACATCAATTATTCGAGCAAATTAATCACCCTTTTTACCTATCTTTACTGAAGCTTGTTTCCACTTACCTCTGCACGTGTTGTCGTGGTTGAATGGACACATCCAGTGTGCCGATGACGAGTTGCACTCTGAAGGGCGCTGAAGATAGCAATGCACATAATATTAACAATTTGGAGAAAGTGGTTTGCCGATTTAGTGTCTGATGTAGGCACGAAGAGAGGTCGACCTTGTGGCAATGATTGGTGAGTGAGGCGGAAGTGTGAGTGATCTGTGCTGGTTGTTCTTCGACAGTGGAGTTCTCCAACAGATGAAAAATATTAGCGGGATATCTCGAGCTAATAGTCGGTTTAGCAGATAGATACGATTCATCAGATCTTGTTGACACGATGGCTAACCTAGTTCCCAGCCGAATCTTGAGTGGTAAGGAAGTGTCACTTGGTGATGCGAGAGTGGAGAGGCAGCTTTTTTAGCCCTCGAAATTACCGTATCAGGGTTTAGCCATTAGAGGTGTCTTTAGCTAATCAGCCATTTTTGTTCTCCAAGAAGGGAGAAAACTATAAAGCACCCAGCTCTAGAATAAATGGCCTACTATAAAGCAGGCTTACATACCACTTGAATTAGTTTGTGTCGAGCAATTTGTGAGCTAGTAAAATGCGTCTTCTCCTTCTCTCATCGAGGGCTCTCACTGCATTCACACAAAGAGCTAATTCTGTGGCATTGAGGACTAATATGCTTGTCAGAGGGTATGTGATTTCTCAAGTGACCAGACTGTCAAATAACCCACTACCTCCCCACCACGTGGAAAGTTACGCTTTGCAGCCAGAGATTGGAATCGTGGGATAAAGTGCGAACAACAAAATATGTCTCCCATTGGGAGGGGTAGGGCTACTTCTTTGTCCAGCATGAATGAAATTGTACAACTAGTGCTTGCATTGACACGTCGACTTGCACCATGAGTGACTGAGGCAGAGCTAGTCTGTGCAAGTGCCACCGTCACCGTCATCCACACTCGGACTTCGGCTTAGAGAGCGAGCAATGGTTTGATATCAGATGAGGTTAGTGTGTACTACGTACCAACTGTCAACCAGTCAACGGTGTGGAAGCCATTGTCGCTGCGTGTAATCGCTGCGTCGATTGGACTATGAGGTCTCGATTTTCGCCTTTGCATTCCTTATGGCTGGATAAGGGATTGTGAGACAGTAGACGTGTTGATGGCGTGACTTTCCATGTAGACGACGAGGTGAGCACCAATGTGCGGCTGTCACAATGAGGTCAGCCGCATCCCACCTCTTTAATCCGTCTTCACCTCCCCTCACACTGGCGTGATTTATACAAGCCGCGACATCTCTGTCACACAGCCAACCTACCCCTTCCACCCTCCCAACGATGGAAGTGGTAGACGGGTTTCGCTTGCATCTGCCACTTTTATCTTTTTTTGCCATCTGGCCAGTGCTATTAGTACTACAGGACTTGCGTCCAACTCTGATTTGGATTGCGAATTTGTCTTCATTCACAGATCACTCCCCACGAGGGTGACAATCACGCATTGTCAATGCGGCACGCGTCAATGCACGTAGGCATTACCCAGCCCCATTAAGTATGATATGTGAGCATATCCATGCCCCACTCAGTGTGTGAATCATTGCAAAGCTGTTGCCTCTTTAGATTCCGAATGCTGAAATCGCTCTCTTTAGAATCTTCGGCTAGCGCCGTTGCAAACCAGGTGTGCACCGATCATGTATGGCTTGCGCTTTTAACTTTAGCTCGTTGCGAACCCCTCCCAAGTGAACGATGGATCTTGACACACCGAAGTGGTCTATTTGGATGCAAGGAAAGACCTAGGACACGGCACTGTCTCTTCAGAAGTGACAGTCTTAAGTGACCTACTCTGGAGCGTACACTGCTTTGTGCTTATTGGTTAGCTTTGAATTCGCACCTGACCACTCCAACTCTGCCTCCTAAACGCTTCGAGCGGCGACTAGCTTTGCACTGACGAAAACCAGTCAAACTGTCTACTTCTATGCACTAAGTAGGTGTTGCTGACTACCCTTGACGCCCTCAAGTTCTAACACAGCACGACCACTGATGATGACGTTACAGCATCAAAGAACGACACCCATAACTTCGGTTTGATTTCTTCTTATTACCACCAGCCTCACTTCCCTTAAATGCGCACCTTCCCTTCTTCTCTCCCATCACTCTCACATGTGTTCGACTAATGAGCCGTTCTTTCCTCCTGTCTGTAAATTTCTCCTTCAGATCCCTCTTATCGTTATCACCTCATAATTACAGAAAGACACAACAATAAGGAGATGAGAACGGTGATGTCAAGAGACACTTTGCTCTGTCCATCGTGTATTTGTTGCAGTAGGAGAGCGGATCCTGNGAGACACTTTGCTCTGTCCATCGTGTATTTGTTGCAGTAGGAGAGCGGATCCTGCCAAAGCTTCATGTTGGCTCGTAGCAGCGATTTCTGCGGATGAACTAGAAGACCTGGAAATGTGTTGCATGGCCTTGAGGTACTGATACGCATGCTGTCGTTGACTGGTTGCAAGGGATGCGCAGTCAGTGCGGATTGCTGCATCAGCGAGGGTGATGGCGATTGTGGTATTGGCCACCAGTTAGTTGCTTGAAGTACCTCAGACGTGGCGAAGAATGGTTGAGGAGTAAGAGCATGTTAAAAGGCCTTGCGAGTGTAAGCAAACAAAAGTCACCACGGCGAATGAAGCCTAGCTGGAACGAGTTCCTGATCAATGCTGGAGTCCAGTAATGCGTGGTTTGGTTGGCAACCTCTGTTTTAGTGAGGCAAGCGTGATCGTTACTACGGAGTCTCATTCCTACTACTAAGCGGTCATCGACGCGAACCTGATGATGGCAAGAAGAAAATTAAGGTAGTATCTAGGCTAAAGAAGAACGAGTGTTTTGTGGTGGCTTGAGATCAACCTAAAAATGGGAGATAGGAGTAATTGGGCACTGAAATGACAATCACTGATCAACTGAAGAGGTGGAGATTAATGCGATCAAGTATTGTAACAGGAAAGAGAAGACTTGCGACTTCTGCTTGACAGAGATCCCTAAATTGCTGTCGCCCTTCTTCTTGCAAGGCTTTAATAAGCAGCGATGACTACTTGTGCACATGGCTTTCCAATCCGTGCATCACAAGAACTATAATAATAATTGGGAAATAAGAGCGTTGCCAAATCCTAACTTCACTGCATTTAACAAGTGTGCGACTATTCGCACAACCCACCGTCCTTGCAGCAGCGCCGCAACAAAAGAGCTCAGTTATCAGAAAGCACCTCTGAAAGGGAGAAAGACATGAGCAATGGTAAATAAAGAGCAGAATTAGCGGATCATTCATCCACCCACTAGAACAAAACATGGTCATCCACAACGGCATAACATTGCAATGTTGAGATGTGCGATTGTGAATGCTCTGATTTTAATGCCTTAAGCACGGATTCGTTTCCCGTTACATGGAACTAGTCCATGCATGAGTATTCAGAGTCGGTTTTGATGGTTTCAACACCACGAATCTCCACCACCATGCGTCACCCCATCAAAATATGTGCCTGGATGGACATTCGCATCAGCCAGCTAATCTTGCCACAATCTTCAGCACCTCCTTCCCAAATGCCTCCACATCCACTCATTATCACCGCTCTTGTCCACGACTGCACAATGCCAAGTCCATCAGAACATGCACATTCGTCTCTTCTCAACTCTCCATTAAATGTGATGCTGTGTTGCATATGTACAACACGGTTGAAGGTACCACACTCTGGAGGTACAAACTATATTTCAATGAATTCTATGCATAATTTCGACTCATGTGTCTGCATTTGCTAGCGACACCACCTAAGTAGGCACGATTCGTAGCATTGAGAAGCGCAAAAATTCATAGTGAAGGAGGTGAGCATGGCCGCTGCGAGCCTATGGTCCATCTCGAGCATTCTTCATCGTACCTGGGTGATGGCCTAGCAATCGCTTTGGAAATCCTTCCACCCCATTGTGCCTTCCGGAATAGGTAAGTCCATTGAGGTAGAGTGTTGCGTGAAATTCTCTCACAACACTTGCGACCTGAGCAGCTCCCATTGACAACTGCGTTTGGCATTCAAGGTCTGCCTTGTGTCAGGTGTCAGCAAAGAAGCTTGGTCAAAGTGTGCCACGACATGGTCTGAGCAAGATGTAGGCGTGGTGGAGGTGGCAAATCCGGCTCCGTCTAAACAACTGGAAGGCAATTGAGTACTACGAACATCGAAGTGTAATGATATGGTTCGGACCTTCATTTTCGACGTTTGAATGCTCACCTCCGTCAGGTCATGTGACAGTTGAATTCTCCTCCCTTAAAGGAGACTCAGCAAAATTAATTGATTCTTAGGTTCACAATTTGGGGTAGGCTTGCGCAACGACATTTGCCACCTCTTGCATTATCACAGTAACCTCATCTTTACACTCACCTCTCAAGTGCTAACGATCTCCCGCAGAAATGCTCCACAAGTCGCTTTGCATTCACGAGGTGCGAGAGCCCGGTTTTGAGCTGCACAACCAATTGTCTACCAAATTATTTTGGCGTTGACTGCTCGGACCCTTCACTTTAACTTTACTTCCTCTTCCATTAACCCCTTTTCCATACTGACACACCCTCACGTATAACTCATTGCAACCAACTTACCACATGGAATGCGGTCATCGTACAACTCATAAATCGCTCTCTTTACTCTCGACGTCAGCACATTTCGCGGTCGTGACTTCTGAGCTGCATTTAAATAGCTCTGGGTTGGGGCTGGCACATATCTGTCATCATGCGAGCAAGATCCCCAAGCATGGCATCATAACACGCTGTAGGGCATTTTCCACTTTAACTTATGATTTGCAGGGAGTCACTTGAGTTAGGGACGCCTTCGTTAAGCTTTACACTCTCTATCGTGGTTATTATAGCTGTTGGTGGAATGCTCAATGTTTGCGCTAATTCATCGAGGGGGGAAGAGGCCCTCACTAGGCGCATCACTTTCACTCTACACAGAGCACACATAATAATGTGAAGCACGACAACTCTTCCCACTCATTCTCTCCTGCAATCGATACGAATTCGCCTTGCCATATAAATCCTTCAGTTAGACAATTAGGTAAATCACACTCCTCTCCAACTCCCCACAACAATGCCGATCGCAAATATAGACTTCATTCCAAGCAGAGCAAGGTTCGATTTCATTACATCTCACCTCATATCACATCCACACATCTACGCTTGCGCACTGTCGGCGAGGCCAGTTGGCACGCACACGAACACACGTCTAGACTCTGGTTACTCAGACCGCCTCTCCTCGCACGGATGACCTCACAGACCACGCACATTCTTCCAACAGGCCCACTGACGCTCACGTCTGATATGCCAACACATGAATCCAGGCCAGCACCACGAACACTGCGGAGTTCGTATAAATCCACACGTTGTAATTTAGTCAACACATTATGCCTCTTTTGCACCATTGCACTTTCACATTGCACACTTAAGTCGTAAGTCCTTCTTGCTCCCCACATGAAAGTTCGCACCTCCATCCCACCCCCAACACATCGATGCTTTGCTTATCAACCATTCCGTCATCCCACTCACTCACTTATGGTCCCCTACCTCCCGCTTCTCAACCTATCAACCTCTCCTAACATCACGCTTGTCTCACTGTACTCAGCTATCCAGCCTATAGTGCAATCCTCCATCCACCTCCAATTCCATTTATTTCGTCTCACCACTTGACCCTCATCAATGCCCTTCGGATTTCTTCTTTAAATTCGCATGCCAATGGCTACGTCAGATCAGCAAGCATTACGGCTGCTTAGCTTGATTCAGGTAGACTTGCCCATTTGTGGGTCAGGGAACAGCAGTAGTTGTTGCTCGAGGTAACGCTAGAGAACCTGACTCAGCTCACAATGCTCCTACGCATGCTGGCAGAATGGATCGGCTGTAGACGTCTAATGATTAAAGGAGCTATTATGTGAGAGAACTGTTGCGATGATTTCTGGACGAAGAAAA